>AYEL01090794.1:0-43619 GCA_000484575.1 Olivierus martensii
AATTAATGATAAATTTAAAAAAAAATCTCATATTAATCAATAATTTTAAAAATGTTTTTAATATATTGTTGGTTATTTTTTTTATATTAATAATTCTTATTTTGCAATATTATTATTTATTTTATAGTATTATAAATCTCTACATTTTAATATCTATCTATCAAAAATGTGTGTTTTTTGTAATTTTTATATTAATAAATGCATGAAAAGAGCGATCCGAGACATTTTAATGACTCAACTAAATAAACTCAGAAAATGTGTCCTCATGAACGTGCTAAGCGTTTCAAGCGTCCTGCATTTCAATATAAAATAACTAATCACTTTAGTTTTAATGAATTTAAGATATAAATTACCTATTTTAAATTATTTTATACATTTTTTTATTTGGCTTATTTAATTCCATCATTTCAAATATTAAAGAAATTAAACACAAAATATTAATGAAATTTTTTTGATTAAAGTTATTTGAATGAATCAAGACTTCCCACACTCTTTCTACTGTAGAGAAGCAACGTCGGGTAAAACGACGACGTCATCATCGTCGTCATACACCACGTGACATTCGATTAAATTTTACCATTGGCTTTGGCACACCTATAGTATACTAACTTTGAATGAAATCCGCTACGAAACGTGAAGTCACTCACTCAACAAGTTCGATAGTAGCGCTATACCTAATCCGTGGCGCTACCTTGAAGACGCGTTCAGCAGAAAATCTCTCAACTGTTACACAACAGTGAGTCTGCTGAATGCAGCCATGGTGATATACAGAAATACTCTATCTAGAATAGTAAGTTTTCTGTTTCGAGATTTCACAAGAATTGAGCAGTATTTTGTATTCAGAATAAAAATCTGTTTTAAAGCTTTTATTCAACAATGTTAAATTATTATTAAAAAATAATTATTATTTGTTCAATTTTGTTACATGCTTGTATGTATTTTCCGAAACATAAAAGAATAGATTTTCTAAAAAAAAAATTTATTTTAATAAGGCCCCAAAAATCTCTCGCGCCTCGGGTCCTCTTAAGGCAAAATCCGCCACTGCATCTCTGTATCAGTAAACAAAAATAGTACTCATCCTATACAATAGACAAGTATTATGATAGGAAAAAAACGCATCTCTTTTAGTAAAAATTTAATAATTCGAAATAATTTCTTTTAAGTTTATTGATTTTCGAATTATTCGACTTTCACTACCGTGAAATAATAATGTAAAACAATTACAACTTTCACTACACATGACTTTAATAATAAACTTTATTATTATTATTATTTTAATACAGCTTTATTAAGCGCTGTGTACGAAATTCATGAAACATTTTATCATTTCTTATTCATTAAATCGCGCGTTTAAAAATAGATAAAATAAAATTTCGTTTTCAGTAGATAACTAGTGAATGCGAATATTTTGATTAACAAACAAAGAAATTAAAAAAACTTGGAGACGCCGAGTATCGATCTCGGTACCTCTCGCATGCAAAGCGAGCGCTCTACCATCTGAGCTACGCCCCCGGTTGTGCTTCAGCTTCATTTAATCTGTACTGATAGTTTCTTTTGTGAAAATTGATGAAATTGCTTTCAGTTTGATCAGATCAATCTAAAAACTATATATAGACGAATACAATATTAGTTATCCAGTTTAAACGTCCATAAAACGGAATATAATTGCCTTTCTGAATTATAGGATATTAATTTTATTAAAATATAAAATAAATAACATGAAATCTAAAAGTTTTCAGAAGTTTCATAATATAATATAGTAATTAAAAGCGCACGTCGTTTAAAATTTTTATCATGTTGATTTTAATTGATTATTAATTAAACTAAATTCACGAATTCAAATATTTTCATAGTTAATTGGTAAACATTTTCAATTATTCAGTGTTTATATTATATTCGGTGATTTGAACATTTCTTTGATATATCGTAAGGTGCAAACTAAAGCATTCATCGACGACTAATGATTTTTAAATGGCGGCCGGATGGCCGAGTGGTAACGAGTTTGCGTACCACGCTGGAGGACCCGGATCTTTTTCGGGGTGCTGGGCACGGCCCGGTGATCCCCGTCCTTCACCATCCGGCCCCCCTCCACGGGTGTGGGTGCAGCCCGTGGTTGGAACTGGCCCCGCCCCCTTAGTAATCTCCCTGATTGGAAAGGGGGCGTAAAATATGCAAAAATAAAAAAAAATGATTTTTAAAACATCGTTATTTCTTATCAATTAATATAGTCATAACTTTTAGCACGTAATTATTCTTGAATTTATATATTCCACGTTTCTATATTCATCAAATATCATAATGCTGGAAAGAATAATTTAAGGTACAAGATATGGTAAATATATTCCTTATTGCAGGGTCGCCGAGAGAAATTTTCCGGCCTGTGACAAGTCTATAGTCCGGGCTCCACCTAAAAAAGTGCATCACTTCGGTTTAATAAAAACCATATAAAATATTAAGCATTTATTTAAAAAAAGGCAAACAATTAATTAAAAATTCTATACATTACATACTATGTTATATATAAAAAAGTTTATTTTGGTACGATTGCTTTAGGTGCTCTGTCGGCAGCCCGCGAACTATTGGACACGTTATGTGACACTTCAGGCCCGACGGTCGGGCCCTCTTCGATGCCGGGCCTGTGATAAAACTCACGGATGTCACCCCCTCTCGGCGGCCCTGCCTTATTGAATTAGTAACAATAAATTAGGAAGTCGAAGATATCATTATAACGTTATTTGAGAGTCGGCCGGATGGGCCGCGTGGAAACGCTTCGGCTTTCTACTCTGGAGGACCCGGGTTCGAGTCTCGGATCCCACCCCTTGAAAATATTTAAATTATTTTCATATTATATGCAATAATTTCTTTAGAAATATACGACATGCTTTAGTTTTTCAATTTATATTTGTAATTTTAAAATTATTATAGCATCGATTTCTAATCAGTTGAAACAGTCGAACAATTGAATGTGATACAGCTATATAAATTAAAAATTACATATATAAAACTGAAATTGTTTGTCAAACAATAAAGAAAATATCGCCATTTAAAATGTGTTTAAATATTGTAGTTTTAATATTAGCTTTATTTACACATACAATACTTTTGAATATTTCTGTTATATCTTTTTTATTTTTGTCAACAGATGAGGCCACTTTCCATTCGGTAGCGCTAATAAATGATAAGTTGTCACAGATTCTTCTTAAAGACTCCTCTACAGTCGTCTGAACTGCATGAATAATTTTCCGAACGAATGGGACACGAGAATCGAATAGGATCCTCCAGGGGGAAAGCCGAAAAATATCTACTCAAGCACTTGATAGCTCCCACTTTACTTCTAAGCTTGTCGTAATTCTCATTGAGGAACTGGTACCAGGAATATCGTTTGGGTGCCAGAACCAAACGGATTGAGGGTAATGAGGTTGCTGATGGGCTGGCCAAAGAAGAAGCTTCTCGTCCCATTATTGGACCTGCGCCTGCCTTGGGCATCAGATTTGATGAATGAGGGACTGGTTGACAACCTGCTCCTCATTCACTGGAGGTCTACTCCTGGACTTAGCAAGCAAAAGTTCTCATCTTAGGTTCTTCTATACAGAGAACTAAAGAGTTGCTTGCACTACATAAAAACGAAGCTAGGATTATTACGAAGCTCTTTACAGGGCACTGTCATCTTAGAAGGCATCGTCACTTAATTGAATTGCTAATAGACCTACTTGTAGAAGATGTCAAGATGGGGATGAAACTCCTCTTCACATTTTGTGTGGCCCTTTCAGGGCTAAGGTATGAGCTTCTTGGGTTGCATTTACCTGCACCAGAATATCTTTTTAACAGTCCCATTAAAGAATATATTCCTTTTTGTGATTAAGACGGGACTTCTTATGGAATGTTCGATCCTATTGTGGGTGCACAACAGACCATTGGTGGTCGCAATGCTAAAGCTGTGAAAGTGCCTCCTTTCATACATCATATCTACATCTACTCAATCGATCTGGCTGACGTTCCTTTCATATCAGTTGACAGAATGATTGGTTGATAAAGTCGCTTATAATCTGGCACAATCTTGCAAATAATGGCACTGCATTATGAATGTATAGTTACATACTAATTATCATTATTATATAAGTATAAATTAATAATATCAGTTTAATACAAAAATTATTAAACTGATCTTCATAATTTGTAAGTTGAATAAGCCTTATTTTCTTTATGATCAGTCTGAATTATAATCAATCACAAAAATAAACTATTATTTAGAAACTACTTACTTTTAGCTAATAATTTGAACATGGTCAAATAGGAGAGTTTTCTTGATATATAGGAAACAGTAATTTATAACATCTACTAATTTAATTGATTATCGATGGTGTTCCAAAAGATGAACATCATAAGTTTTATATGCATTGTAGAATCACTGTGAACTAATCTTACTGGTTAGTTACAAGAATCTTGTGATGCATCATGTTTCTTTATGCCATTAATACGTGCATTACTTATACCATACTAGAAGATGCATGTAATTCTATCTAATACTATACATTAATAGACTTTGATAGTATGAAATATTCGAATTTTCTGTTTATGAATCTCATGAGTTAGTCATACATATTTTGACTTCTGTTCTTTAGAGTTTATTACCATCTGTTATTGTTATTGATGAACTTTATTCTGTATAATCATCGATAAATATTACTAATATTTCTAAAAACAAAAACTGGGAATATAAAATAAAGATATATTTAAAATGATGTTAATTCTGATAAACTTTTATTACATTATTATATGCATAAATAAAAAAAAGTTAATTAAATAACTTTTCACTTTATTTCTTCACACGATTGCTTTACGTAATTAATTTCCGTGATTTTATTGAAATAAAATTGGTTTGGATAATAAAATAGTTCGGACAATCGAACGTTCATGTGATTATCCAAATTATATAAAACAAGTGCTATTATGCGCACAGTTAAATCATTCTAAGCAAGGTTATTATTACTATATTGTTTTTTAAAGTATGAAGTATTAAACTGATCTTCATAATTTGAAAGTTGAATAAGCCTTATTTTCTTTATGTTCAGTCTGCAGAGAAAAGCATTATGAAGCATTTCTGCTTTTGCTTCATAATCCTTTTTTCTTTTACTGCTATCGTTGTTTCCCCAATAATAATTAATGTAGATCAAAAGTGTAATTACATAATTTGAGAAAAGGTAATGGCATGACGAAAGTTCTAATTTCTCGATAAATTTTTCCGGAAAATCCCGAGAAAATCATTATAAAAAATAATTAATTTAGAAAATAATTTACAAATAGTAATCACACACTTCGCTAAAGTAAATATCTGATTTTAATTCCTGTAATGTCAAATTAAGTTTACTTTTATTTTATTCTGAATACATTTTTGCATAAATAATTGGAAACGAATTCATTAAGCGGTAGGAGTAATACTTCACCATAACATTGATGTCAATGGTTCTTTTTTAGCATTATGTTAATATCGCCATTTTTCACTCAGAGAACTGGTTTCAATTCGCCTACATCTGCATAAGTCACTTAACTAAAAGATATAAGGTATCTGCATCCAGAAGAATTTAGGAAAGAAGACAAAGCAAAAATTTGTATATAAATTATTTATTTATTTTCCCGCTTGACGATTTTCATCCTTAGTGGTGGGGCAAGACAATTCCTTTCCAACCCAACTACCTACTAAAGCAAAGAAATCTGTTGGATTGTGGAAGACGCGGATCAACGAGCTGTCCAGGACCAGATGATAAATATTTCGAAGGAGTGAGACCCAGAATCGAACCCGGATCTAGAATGGTCCATGGCCAATCCGGCCGGTGTCAGTGGTTTGGATAATCGACATTCTACAGTATTACATAATGTGATGTCAATTTTTGATAAACAAATTGTATGAAATACAAATACTAGAGGAGAGGAGGGTATTATGGAATACCATTTACATTTCTAAAATAACTTTACTGGTTTTTGAATAAAAATCCCCAAAATCATCATGACTACATATTATAACTAATTTTAATGAACTGTCACTTGTAAAAAAATACAATTTATTTTGTTGTTATAAAAAAATTTATTTAATAAAAAGTTACAAATGGAGGTTAATATTAAATAGTCGGGTAATATGGAATAGGTGGTTTAAACCATTGTAAAACTAATTACACTTCATAAAACATAGTTATTTTTTACTATAAAAACCATATTTTTAAGATTATGTGCAAGTCATTTCTGCTTCGAGTCTATTTACAAAAATCACAGATATAATCTTTCTCTGCTCCGGTACAGTCAAGGTGAGCCCACAGAGAACAGCTGAAGTATTGAATCCAAATTTCCCCTCGTTGATCTTCGAAGATACATTCAGCGTCTTTGTTTTCCGGTTCTTTAATTGATCGCATTTAATTGAATACTAGGTATTATGAAATACCTAGTATTCCATAATACCCAACACGGAATCTTGGAAAATGAACCTATAAAATGATGGACAAAACATTGTCAGCTAAAAAATGACCACAGTATAACAAACTACAATTCTTTTAGTGTACATTATGCTTAACATCAATGTTCAAGTCACATGTGTACTAGTAGGTTAAAATGTTTGAAAACTTACCTGCAAAAACTCTTGAAAATCACAAAACACACTTTGTTCTGTAGCGAGTGGTACGACAACAACAAGCGGTCAACTCTCACTGCACTGCATCATGGGAGTCTTTCTTGAGTAGTTCATGGTATTTCCATGTGATAGCAGCAACAAACAGAGCCAAAACCTCGGTATTTCATATTTCCCGACTATTCCATAATACCCTCCTCTCCTTTATATATTAAATACATTTTTGATAAAGAATTAAGATGCGCAATATGAGACGTTATAGCTTTGGTTGATAATTTTTTCAAGTAGAAACGGGCAGAGGAGCGAGGCCAAAAATAATAGAAGAAATTAACAAGAAAATGTAGAAAATGGCCGAAATAAAAACATAACAAATTGGCTTTCCTGATAGGAAAAATTCACTAACATTCACGATTTTGCTGTTATAATGTTGTTGAATTAGGATGTTAATTAAACTGGAAATTAAATGTAATTTCAACTCTAAAAATCATAACAGAAAAGGTAAACATTTACATAATACACATAATACAGAAGAAAACAATTGAAGAAAGTTACAGTTTTGAATATCAGAAGCACACGATTAATTTTAAAAATACAGATCAATTAAAAATTAAAAAACAAAAAAATTTTTTAAATTTATAAAAAAAATTCAAAATATAATGACAATATCTTAGAACACATTGCTCGATTGCTTACAATGGAAGCTAATTGTTCATGGAAAATTCGGACTTATGGTTATAGAAAGAGGAATTTCGTCGTCGGATTTCTGAAATGATCAGAATTAAACTGTCAAAGTAGGTAACTTATAACATAGATTTTATTCTATCTGATTTTCCTGTCAAGAAATAAATTGAAGCCTATCATTTTAAATCAACGAGAATTCGGATATTTCGAATTGCTATTAATATTTCAATAATATAGAGATTAATGAATCACTAAAGTATAAGAATACACTTTTCCAGAATTTTATCTTTTGAAATACAGTATAGATGAAGAGAAATAACCTGAAATATGAAATTAAGGATTAAATATAAAATTTCTTTACTTAAAAATTGCATCAAACTTGAATATTATTCTGATGAACGCCCTCTCATACGCAAAGGGAAGATTTGTTTACATTCAGAATTTTACAGATTATCAAGAAGGGTAAAATAATATGAAATCTCGCTTACAAAGCAGAATTATTACGAGGAAAATTCGGTAGTTTTTATCAGCATATAAAAGCAAACGGTTCGTAAAACTGCCACACCGTCGTCATCTCTGAATGACAGGAAAACATGGAGTAAAATGGAAATGAGAAGAACATAGAGATCTAAAAAAATCAGTGAGATGAAGTTACAGATGCCGTATTGGATCGAAAAGAAACGATTAAAGAAAAATATTGTGAGGAAAAGCAAGAAAAACGAAATCACAGGGTAAAGAGCTATTAAAAGAGTTGGCAACATTGGCCGACTCGGAACTAAAGAAATTTTCTTAAGAGAGAAGAATATATGGCGAGAGGAGGGAGGGCAAAAAATTTAGAAGAATCGAAATAGAGAAGATAGAGATAACCGAAATTGAATGACAGAAACAAAGGTTTTCAGAAAATAAAGTCAAAAAATATAAAGGTAGGTGGGACGTTCGTAGGATTGGACACATTGGCCGAATCCGAACAGTAGAAATTTTCTCAAGAGCAAAGAAATATTAAATACATATTTAAACATTTTTACATCTCTATATATTAAATACATTTTTGATAAAGAATTAAGATGCGCAATATGAGACGTTATAGCTTTTCTATTCGTTGGGATTGTAATCTTATTGAAACTTTTCATATTAAGGAATATGCGAAAAAATATTAATCTGAAGTCAAGAATTATATTCCCATATTTTATAATTTAACTTATTTTCACTCATAGATGGCGCTAAGCCAATTTAATAATAATCATATTAAATGTGATCACTTAAATTGAGCGCTATGTCCAGTTAAATTTTAACTGGACATCGCGCTCATCTAAAGCAAAAAAAAAGAGTTAAAAACTTACCTATATATTTTGTTACTGGATTTTCACAAAATATTGGCTTTGTGATTAGATTTCTGCCATCTTTATCTCCTCTAGTTCGATTCTTCTATATTTTTGGTCCTCCTGCCTCTCCAGATGTATTATTCTCTGTTCAGAAAATTTCTATCGTTCGGATTTGGCCACTGTGGCCAACTCTACGAACATCCACCTACCTTTATATTTTGTTACTTGATTTTCTAAAAATCTTTGCTTCTGTGATTGGATTTTTGCCATCTTTATCCTCTCTAGTTCGATTCTTATATATGTTTTGCCCTCCCGCCTCTCCCTATGTATTTTCCTTCTCCTGAAAAAATTTCTGCTGTTCGGAGTCGGCCACGTGGCCAACTCTACGAACGACAGACTTACCTTTATAATTTGTTAATGGATTTGCTCAAAATCTTTGCTTCTGTCATTGGATGTCGGCGATCTTTATGTTCTCTAGTTCGATTCTTCTACATATTTTACCCTCCCGCCTCTACCCATTTCTTCTTTTCTTCTTAGTAAAATTTGTACCGTTTTCAGTCGGCGAATGTGGCCAACTGTATCAACGGCACAACTTCCTTTAAATCCATGCTATGTTTTATGCCTTCATCTGAAAATCTCTGCTTCTGTCATTGGATTACGACAATTTTTCCCTTCTCTAATTCGACTCTACTATATTATTTGACCTGCAATGATCTCCCTGTTTCTACTTCCCTTTTAAGAAAACTTATTCCGTTCGACTCTTCCAGAACTGCCAACTCTACTAACAGCCGAATGTCTACTATTGTTAAATTTAATATGACACGCTCCAATTTATTTCTTTACAAAAAAATCAGATAGAATATTAAAACTATACTATAAGTTAACAACTTTGACAATTTAACTCTGATCATTTCAGAAATCCAACGACGAAATTCCTCTCTCTTTACCAAAGTCCGAATTTTCCATCAACAATTAGCTTCCATTCTAAACAATCGAACAATATGTTCTAAGATATTGTTATTATAATTTGAATTTTTTATTATAAATTTATAATTTTTTTTTTATTTTTTAATTTTTAATAATGCATTTTTAAAAAGAAATAATGGCAAACATTTATATAAGTAATTTTAATATATATATAATATAAAGAAATTGGAAATAAATGAAATAAATCTCTAATCACAGGCTTTATGTTAAGGAATAAAATGGAAAAAGATTTGAACTGAATGATATATAATAAAAGCAATAAAATGTTAAAACACAATTTTATTTTTTATTAAACAAACATTAAGACAGCATGAACTAGCCAGCATTCACAGAAAAGAATATTTTATTTTATAAAATTATAGAATATTTAAAAAATAATTAGATAAATTTTATTGGAAGACTAAAATTTTAATTTATAAAGGTTTTTTTAATTTATAAAGGTTATTATAGATGCTACCTGAAGAAGGATATAGAAGAAAAATTTGTATTCTCCATTTTTAAAGATTTGTAATAAAGTTGACAAAACTCTTTCACATGCAGATTTGAATGAATTGCATGCATTATTTATTTATTTCTTCTATATAATAAATTATTAATTAATTTGTTTCTTATGAAAAATGAAAAGAAAATAACAAATTACAATTAAAACTTGGAGAATATGAATTTTGCATCAAACAGATATGAATAAATTTTGGTTCTGATACAAATATCTTTTTAGATTATTAATTGGCAACTGATGGCTAAAATATATCTGTGCTCTCATAAATTTTGAGGATTGAAACTGAATTTGATTCTGAGTCAAAAATTATTTCACATGGAAAATTTGACTGACTGCATTTTATATTGAAATTTGGTAGAATAAAACAGCATTTCAAATTTTAAATATATGTAAAATTTTGGAATTTCTATGAAAAACACCTTGTAATATCTGTTATCTTTATGCATTACTTCTCATTAATAAAGAATATCTTATTTGACTTTGAAATGTCCACTTGTTATAAATTTCTTATAAAATTGAGGTAAAGGCTCCTAAATTGAATTTTGGTACAAATTATATTTGAACATAAAATTGGGATCTTGTAAACTAAGTTTGATCTATAATATTAATACTAAACAAAAAATAATTCTCTTTTGACCCATACCTTTATGTGGCAAGGGAGATTGTATTCTCCAGTGATCTTTCTGGGCTGTTGGTTGTTCAACTTTGCCATAATTGCCCAAAATTAGAAGCCTGATGAAATGATGCCTGGGATTGTCTGGGACTCTCAAGGGAACAACCCTTCCAACAAACTATTCCATTATTGACTTATCACCAACATTGTGAAATTATTATCTTGATTTTCTATACTCAAAGAAAGCAGGATGTCTAACATGAATTTATAAATGGATTGGATAGAAAAACAAGAAGAAACAGAAACAGAAATGGAAGTATGAATGGAGATTGTGTGTGTGGAATGCAAATAGACAAGTGAAAGTAAATGAAAGAGCTTATGAATGAGATGTGCATATATAGGCTGGATGTACTCTGTGTGAGCAAAACATGTTGTAAGGAGTATACATTTGTGTGTATAAAAAAATAACATTGTAGGAATATGGTCTGGGGATAAAAGATAATGAACAAGTGAAAAGTGGTAAGGGTGTGCTGATGAATGAGAGAATTAAAAAATGCATATTAGGATACAAATATGTGAGTGATAGAATTACAGGTAGTCCTCAACTTAAAAATCACTTGTATTTACATTGGTGATGAAAATCCATTAATTCTGTGATTGGTCAAGACAATTCAATGGATTTGAGTCCCTGGCTCAATGATACCCAAAAAAGGAAAGTATCCTTTTTTGTTTGATTCTTGTAATTTTGTGTTCTTAAGATAATATATAGTGTCCTAGTAAATATGAAAGGTGAGAAATCCATAAATTTTAGTCATTTTCAACTTCCAACTGTTATGACTTATGATGATGGGATTCAAAACTGATAATCCTTGATTTATGACTTATGACTCCTTACTCTTACTCATATATAGGGAATCCTTTAAGTCAAGGATTACCTATATATGAGAAAGAATGAAGTTGGGACTACAGAAGGTGTTTCTGATAGCTGTATCTGCTCTTACAGATGGTACAGGTGAGAATGAAAAAAATAAATTCTGGTGTGAACTGAACAACCTGGTAAATGGCAACAAGTGAGTGTTTGTGGCAGGAGATTTGAACAGTAGATGGTGTGGGAAGATTGATTGGGAAATATGTATGGTCATACTAGAATGAATGCCAATGGGGAGTGACTGCTGGAAGTCTGTACTGAGAGATGGCTGTTTGTTTCAAATACTTTCTTTAGGCACAAAGCCATCCAACAGTGCACTAAGGATAACTGTGCGAGTGATCAGAAGAGTATGATTGACTTAATTGTCTATGATGAAAGATTGAGGAGAAGGTTATGTACACAAGGGAGAGAGCTGCAGAGATAGGCTCAGATCATTATATGATGATCTCTAGGATGAATCTGCTGAGGGGATAGAGAAATATAAAGGGGACAAAAGAAGTACAGATGCAAGTGAAAGTGGAGGATCTGTGTGTGAAGTGAGAGATATGTAAGAAATATGTGAAAAGCTACATTTAGTGAATGGTCACTTGTAACACTCATTACTCACTTCAAGGAGTGTGCACTGAGTGTTACAACAGAGGTGGTTGGTGAAGTTAGAGTAAGTAGAAAGAAGTACAAATCATGAAGAGATGGTACATGCTATGATTCAGAAGACAAAAATATATTTGGGTATTTTAAATGGAAGTGTAAGGGCAGATGAGTATAAGAAATGTAAAAATGTGCAAAGATAATGAAAGAAATAAAAGAGTGACAAGAGAAAGAAGCTTCTACAGAATGACTTATCTTTAATTAAAAAGTAAAAGTACTTTTGGGTTTTTCAATCTCTCTTCAATTACAGAAAATATTCTGAATAAATAATAGAATATAATAGACTTAATCAGTTGTAAAACAGGAATAGCAATACATTGTATTGAAAACAATTGTAAAATAAATAGTAATTTTATACAAATATTAAAACAAAAAGAAAACATACAAAAAGATTATTTTATGTATATAGTATCTAGAAATAAGCTTATTCATAAGTGGAAGTTTATATATACATTATTATTTTGAGTTTTATTAAAAAAGAAAACAAAGAAAATTAATAGCAAATAATAAAATTGGGCTAAAAATTCCAGAAATTTGGTGGAATATAATATTTCCAAATTAAAACACTAGAAGACTTATCAAAAAGATCATATAATAAGAAAAAAATGTAAATTTAATAGTGTATTCTCCCAAAGGAAAATTAGTCTACTTAACAATGTAAAGATGAATCTCTGAAATAAGTGAAATAGGTAAATGATAAAAAATTTTATAGGATTAAATATATGTATAAATAATGAAATTAGAGGAATAAAATTATTATGTAGATTCTCATCCTATACTAATCAGCTATATTTTAATCCCTTGATTTTTAACGGATTTTTAATGATTCGAATTAATTTGAACTAATTTTAGTGCCATCTCATAATTAGAATAATAATTAATTTATTTAAATCAATGAGTGGCGCCATCTATTAATTAATAATTAAACTAGAATTTTTTAACTAAATTATCTGAAGAAAAAATCCGCCTAGGCCTGGGATCAAACCGGGGACCTTTGGGCTAACGTCCCAACATCATAACCGCTAGACCACCAAGGCCAACGAGCGGATTAATTCTCGTAATTAATTAATTATGAGAATTAAGCATAATTAATTCTTAATTCAAAAATTTCGTCTAAATTAATATAACTGTCTGGAGAATTAATCCGCTCGTTGGCCTCGGTGGTCTAGCAGTATGACGATGATGTTGGGACGTTAGCCCAAAGGTCCCCAGTTCGATCCCGGGCCGAGGTGGATTTTTTCTTCAGATAATTTAGTTGTTTAGCCCAAAGGTCCCCGGTTCGATCCCGGGCCGAGGCAGATTTTTTATCCCCAGTTCAATCCCGGGCCGAGGCGGATTTTTCCTCCAGATAATTTAGTTAAAAAATTCTAGTTTAATTATTAATTAATAGATGATAAATTAATTATTATTCTAATTACGAGATGGCGCTAAAATTAGTTCAAATTAATTCGAATCATTAAAAATCCATTAAAAATTCAAGGGATTAAATATGGCTGATTGTATAGGATTTGATTAAAAGTTCCTCTTGAGGTTTGGTAGATTCTCATATTTGAATTTAACATTGTTAAAAATATTGAGAGAGGATCATTTAAGAATAACAACTGTAATAATAATGATTTGTAAAGAAGAAAGCTAAAAAAATGTAATATTAAGTTTTTGTACATATTGCAGAAATTCTTTATTTAAGGAATATACAGTAATTTAAGTTTTTAATTTGTTAGTTAACTTTTATTTAAAAACTCGGTAGTAAAATATTATGTAATGGTTTTTACAGTTAACATGGAAATGAAACTAGACTGAAGAGGACATATTGCCAAAATGCATAGCTAGAATACCATGTTTTATTTATGATAGTTTTTAAGTTTTTATAATTTTGGCTTTTGAGTATTTGGTATTGTCAGATTTGTTGTAATGATGAAAGTGTAATAATAAAGTAGGCACATCTTCAGAAAAATAAAGCCTAAATAAGCAGAAATTATTGTTAAATTTTACACTATCTAGACTACAAGATTAATTCTGGAATAGAATATAAATAAAAATTTAAATTATATGGTGTAATGCAGGGGTGGGCAAACCGCGGCATGTGGCCCTTAGAACTACTAAATGCGGCCCTCCAACCAATAGCTATAATGCCAAAAATTTTATCAATAAATAAAATGAATACAAAAGATTCGGAATCTGTTCCATATCTCACCAATATAGTTTATATAATTTCTAGAAAAGTAATAAATAATAATTCATATGAAACTGTGTCATCACAGTGTCATATTTCTTACAAAAATAATTTGATTAACTGTTAACCAGAATAAATGTCATTGCATAAGAAATCCTTTGCAAAATACATTCAAAATCAAATAAATCATTTTGTCAGTCAATCAATTCAATACCTTTCGTCGTTTCACGGTATTTGTATTTAATATTTGTGCAATTTCCTAAACAGGTATGTTTTTTATTATTGTTTCAAATTTAAAATGATTAAATTATAATTTTAATATATAATTTAAAAGAATTTCCATCCTGCCAAGCTTCTCTGAAAATGGCATTTCACTTTTTTTGGACTGCTGGCATTATTCAAACCCATGATGGATGGCCAAGTGGTAACGCTGTCAGCATGCCATGCAGGAGGACCCGGGTTTGCTTCTCGGGTCTGGTATCTCCTGAAAAGTTAATTCATGTAATAGCCAATGAAAGCTGATCTATTAAGAAAATTGGCTTAATTTTAACGTGTCACCCTTTTATAATATCTTAGCTGATCTACTAAAAAAATTGGCTTAATTTTAACATGTCACCTTTTATAATATCTTAGTCAATATAGGATTTTTCTGTTTTGGCTACATAATTTTCTAAAGAATTTTATCACCTCAGACAGTTTTTAGGTGAAGGTGGAATTTTGAGGGTTTTTTGTTATTTGGTTTTATGCCCCTTTCCAATTAGATAAATTACTAAAGGGCAGGATCACTTCCAACCACGGAGGACACCCACACTAGTGGTGAGGGGTCAGATGGTGAAGGATAGGGATCGCTGGGAAAGTGCGGCCCTAGGTTATATTTCATTGATGAAATATGGTTTTTTTTTCCCAAAAGTTTGCCCACCCCTGGTGTAATGTAATGATTATATCAAAATTTAAAGCATAAGTAATAAACATATAAATAGCAGTAACTAATAAATAAAATAAATTAAAAAATTATAAAATACACAATAAAATATTAAATTTATAAAAAATATCTTGTTTAATCAAAATTTTCTATTGCTTGTTGAGTGTATTGGTGTGTCATGATGATGTCCACTCACAATTATTTTGTTTAAAAATAATAAGTTTTTCTAAAAAGTCACCAGATATGTTACAGAACTATATCAATCATATCAACTTCATCCCATAAAATATGGCAATTGTCATACACAATTTGGCTTAAAGCAGTAGTTTTGGTTTAATCTATCATCACTCTTATGTTGAGAAATTCTCAAACTTTTTATTGGCAAATGACAGAGACAGGAAAGATAAATAATAACAAAAAAGATGTAAGCGGATAGGAATGAGTGGAGAAAGAGTTTTGTAAAAAAAATAAACATTCAGAAGGACAAGAAAATGATGAAAAAACAAATAAGATGAACAGAGTTGATTTATTTCTTCTGTGTGTTCATTTCTGAATGAATTTCTCTACCATTTGCTTCACCTGATGGTTTCAATCTTAAATGAATTGAAAGTGCTTGTATTTGTTTAGTATTTTTCTAAATATAAAAAACAAAACTTTTTGAATTTTTTATCATTCATGTGTCTTATTTATTTGCCATAATGGCCACCTATAATTGTACATAAAAAAGCTTTATTGCACAATTGAACAAAACAAACTCAATGATTTTTAAGGTACAAAATTTCTAAGTAAAACTTCAATATAACCATGATAGAATTGCTTATATCCACCAAATTAAAATTTCACAACAACTCATTCTTTAGTTTTCATTAATAAACTAATTGTATTAAATAATAATTGTATTAAATATAGCATGATGTAAGAGAAATTTCAATTCCTAAAGAGCTTGGTCAGTATCTTCTTGGTTAAAAGACCATGTTTCTTATAAGAGTATTTTTTTAATCATTTTTTTAAATAAGTATAAAAATGTACTCTAAGAGATAGATAGGAAAGCTCAAGAATTTGACATTATTTTCTTTTTTAATCCCTTCAGTGCCTTTGATGTCTATAGATATCAAGATGTCAAAGGCAATATAAAACAAAAAGAATTCTATAAATTTTAATTAATGACAAGAGTAATTATGGTATACATCAGCCTAAATTACGGAAGAAATCATTAACTGTTTTTCCTCAACTTAAGCAGTTATCATCATCATCATTTCTTATTTCATCCACTGCTGGATATATATGCCTCCTCTTGTTTTTAGATATACCTTTCTTGTGCAGTCTGCATCCATTGGGAACCAATTACTTTTCTTATATCATCTCTTCATTGTTTATATTGCCTGCCAGGATGTCTTTCCCTTGTCTTGGTTGTGACTCTGTAATTATCTTTGTTCATCAGTTATCGGTATATCTTGCTATGTGGCTTGCTCAATGCCACTACTAGTGCTAACTCTGGTTCTCAAACTTTTTTAGGATTTCTTGTGTGTGAGTCTCTTTATAGTTTTTCTTAGGTTGCTCACAGATCATTTAAAATTAACTACAATTAACATATAGGCTACTGCTACCAAAACATTTTTTGACAATTATTTATTCAGAAAATGGAAATCTTAGTCAAATAGCCCAATCATAAAACAAATGAAGAAAGTTTTTACACACAATCTTTCTCTTGTAGTGGACAACTATTCAGGATATTGAACAGTGGTTCTCAAACTGGGGTCTGCAATCCCCTAGAGCAGTGTTTCCAAAACTTTTGACATATGTGTACCCCTTCTATAATTTTCATAACGCTGAGTACCCCTCGTCAAAAAAAAAAGGATGTATTTTAATAACAATCAAAATATATTTATTTTTTCTTTTTTTGGTACATACACAAAATAATAATAAACCAAAAATTAAAATTATTATGTATTCCTAAATTAATATGTTTTTGTGTATGTGCAATAAAAATTTACGCTTCGATAAATATTTTAATTTTAAAAAAATCGAGTGGCGCCTAGTCAGCATCCACGTGACTAGTTACGGTTTTGTTTTTGGAGTTCGCTGTGGCTGCTTCTACAAGTCGTAAGCATTTTCGCCAGTTATATGAAGACGAAATAGAAGATGCTAAGCCGGTGCAGTGCATACCCCCACCAAACTCTTCCCGTACCCCTGGGATATGTGTACCACACTTTGGGAAACACTGCCCTAGAGGACTGCGAACCCCAGTTTAGAAAACCACTGTTCAATATCCTGAATAGTTGTCCACTGCAGGAGAAAGATTGTGTGTAAAAACTTTCTTCATTTTTCTTATGATTGGGCTATTTGACTAAGATTTCCATTTTCTGAATAAATAATTGTTTGTCAAAAAATGTTTTGGTAACAGTAGCCTATATGTTAATTGTAGTTAATTTTAAATGATCTGTTAGTATGTATATTTTAATTTTTTATGATGGTTCTATTCAGTATTTTTCAACTCTTCTGCCATTTTGTTGTGCAAGAATAAAAACAACGAAAAATCCAAAAAACACCAAGTAGAAAATATAAAAAATTCTATTTCTTTGTTGTGCAACAACAAAAAACAGAAATTGAAAGAAAAAATGTTTTTTGTACTTTTAGAACTAACATGATGAGTAACAGTAAAAATTTTTAATATACATTACAAAACTTTTCTCAGGTCTGAGGAGGTTATGTCGAATTTCTCTCATCTGGTCTCCTTGTGTTATGATTACTTGTCCTAAGTACTTGTATTCTTCCACCATTTTGATTGTCTGGCCTTCAATCATCACTAGTTGTGGGATTACTTCTGTGTTGAACATTACCTTTGTTGTCTCATAGTTTATTTGCAGTCCTATTTTCTCACTTTGTCGTCAAGTTACTTAGCATTTCCTGCAGTTCATTTGGTATTTGAGCAAACACAATACTATGTCATCTGCAAATCTCAGGTTACCCCACCTTCTCTATAGCTTTTCTGTTTATTAATATTTACTGTTATAGCCATTATTACAGATGATCGACGAAAATTAGTTTGAGCAAACAATACTATGTCATCTGCAAATCTCAGGTTACCCCACCTTCTCTATGGCTTTTCTGTTTATTAATATTTACTGTTATAGCCATTATTACAGATGATCGACGAAAATTAAATAAAAAAGATTATTTCAGAAATTCTCAAGAATTCTCGGGAAATATGATTTCCTATTCTTGATTCCCAAAGGTTCCAAAATTTCGGGAATTTGGAAGCACTAGTCTTCACAATCATCAATAAGTACTGGATTCAAACTAACCAAAAGAATGTTGAGATATAATCTCCATTGATGTTTATTCTGATAGGAGTTTATTCCAAGGAGTTAGTCAAGGAGACTCCTTGACTACTTGACAAACTCCTCATTAGATTT
The DNA here is from genome assembly GCA_000484575.1 of Olivierus martensii. Classification (NCBI taxonomy): domain Eukaryota; kingdom Metazoa; phylum Arthropoda; class Arachnida; order Scorpiones; family Buthidae; genus Olivierus; species Olivierus martensii. Next base: position 18,806 of record AYEL01090794.1, read on the forward strand.
TTATTTTTCTACTTGCTTTATATAATTGTATTATGGCTGTTACTTCTTCATAGATAATATGCAGTAGTTTTATGTACTGGTGATCTATTCCCTGATTACTTAGTGCTGTTAGGATTGCCTTTGTAGATACCGAGTCGAATACTTTCTCATAATCTATGAATGGCATATAGAGTAGAATGTGATATTCTTTGCATTTTTCTTTCAGTTGATTGACAGTGTATATATGATTGAACATTGAATAGCCTTACCAAAATCCAGCTTGTTCTTTTGGTTAGTTTGAATCCAGTACTTATTGATGATTGTGAAGACTAGTGCTTCCAAATTCCCGAAATTTTGGAACCTTTGGGAATCAAGAATAGGAAATCATATTTCCCGAGAATTCTTGAGAATTTCTGAAATAATCTTTTTTATTTAATTTTCGTTGATCATCTGTAATAATGGCTATAACAATAAATATTAATAAACAGAAAAGCCATAGAGAAGGTGGGGTAACTGGGGTTCGTGGCCCCAGCGCAATCTTTTAGGGCGCTGACTAGTCTCTTGCCCTGAACGCTAAACAGGGATCACTACAGTATCATTTTGGCTAGGTTTCTGTTATATTTCAAGTTTTCTCAAAATATAAACAATGTAATTAATGCAAACTTTATTTAACCTTCTAATATACAGTGAGTTTTTATGTATATCACATAATGTATTAACATGCATCACAATCTTCAGCCATAAACATACTGATCTAATAACTGTGTATTATTTGTGGTTTTAAAAGTGAATTTGGATATATATTTTAGTTATACTGATCTAATGTGGTTGGTAATATTGGCCATCATTTTGTGGAAACGATTTGTCGTGGAGAAGAGAAACAGTTTGTGTTTACACAGAAAAATATTTATTTTCACAACCCAGGATTTGGACTACAATGTCATATTAAGGTAAACTACCTTAGATTTCCTTAATTAGTTTACCTGAAGATGACTTTATAGTCAAATCCTGGGTTGTGAAAATAAATATTTTAATGTGTTAAATACAAACTGTTTTCTGTTCTCCATGATCAAATGTGCTCGAATTACAAGAGCTAAACTTAGTTGGTCATGTATTATCTGATTCTGGTGTCACATGTGTATTTCTAGTGGCGTGTAATAATATAATACAATGTAACTTTAGATAGCAATAAATAGGAAAAATGTCTAAAGGATACATTGTGAGTAGTACATTTATTTCCCATTTTGGGTATTGCTGGGTTCTAGGAGCCAATTTCTCAACCAACTTTTCTCTGGATTTGGGAATGAGAAAATGAAAATAATTCCTGAGAATGAATGGGAAGGAATTCCCATCCAGAAACACTAGTGATGACTTTATATAATGTCGACAGTTTTTCCTTGGATATTGGAAAAATATTAATATTTATTGAGAAAATTGAATATGAAATCAGTTTTTAAGCATATTCCCATTGTTTGTAATATCTTATGAACAATAAGGCATTAAAAACTTTGATTTTCTCTTACTAAAGTAGAGAAACTTTTTAATAACTTTCTCTACTTTTGCTAAAGTAGAGAAAATTGAATAAAGTTTTTAAAGCCTTATTGTTCATAAGACTTCACTGCAGTAGGGAAAACTGAATAAAGTATTCAAGATGCACATGTTTCTAAGGATCAGGCATTTTTTTGAAAATTATGAAACATGAAAAACTGCAAATATTATTTTTTCTTTTCAAACAAAAATCTTATTTTTTCTTTTCAAACAAAAATCTTATTTTTTCTATGCATTTGCCTAAGTAACATAAGCCAGAGCTTTATTTTTTCAAATGGAAAGAAATTTTTTATATAATCTAATTCTATTAAAGTTTTTTTTTATATTTTATATCAGCCCTTCCTTCTGCAATTGATAATTTTGGAGATATGAATAAAATAACAGTTACTTCTCTTTTGACTATAAAGAATTAACATTGTTAATTTAACTTCCCATTTGAAAATTCAAGATCAAATCTGAGATTAATCTGCACATGAACTTCATTGACTAAGTATTCTATTAAACCATCTGAAAAATCAAATTAAAACAATCTTCTGTATAACTTTATTGTAAACATTATAATTGCTCAATGGTGAAATTTAGATTTTAGTAGAAAATTACTGATAAGTTTTGTTAATTTAGTTAAATACAAAATTACTCAAAAAGTAAATATTTGAATTTTAAATTGTTCTGTTGATGTAAAATATGTATTGTATTAGAATTTGTTCAAGTATTATAGAATTATATATGAATTATGAATCTGTTTAATTTTATAGCTGAAAAATTTTTGCCAAGAGGATAAATTTGTATTTTTATCTTTAAGGAGTTTAATGAATCTTCTTGTAAGATTAATTTATAAAAAAAAGGTTGTGAACTTTAATATATTTTGTAAAATTTACATATTTCAGAATGTTTTTTTTAATTCTTAAATATCTTAGAATTATTTTTTTATGATATTTTCAAATATGAAAATATTAAAAAAAAATTAGTATTGAATTTAGTTTAAAAGATTATACCTTCCCATTCATTATAGAACAGAATAATCTGTTCAATAAAATTATATTTTTAATATATTGATAGTTTGAAGATGGTTATTTTATTAACTGAAAATGTTACCATATTTTGCAATTTAAGTTAATAATTATTTTATTGCTGATTAGTGCTTTATATAGTATGTGAACTTCTAATTAAAACAAGTGTGCATATTTTGATTGGAGATACTGTATTTCAAATATTAAAATAGCTTTATGTAAATAATCCTAATCTAGCCAAACTTCCCCTAGCGGTTTTATTTTTTGAATTAACTGCCAAATTAATAATTATTTATAAATCCCTTAGTAAAATGTGAATTATGAACAGTACTGTGTTCATTTAATTTAATTTTAGTTTTATTTTGCTTGGAATTACTTAAATATTTCAGAAATAAAAAGTTTTTTTTAATTGTTTTCTGTTCCATTTCCATGTTCCTACACTATCAGACCTTAACCAGCTGAATATCTTTTCAACCATACTCAGCAAACTTATGCCCCTACGATTGCATTCACCTCTCATCCTTTCCCTTGCAAATGGAGACAATTGCAGATTTAGTCCAGTCACTCAGAACGATACTGTTCATCCAACACAGTATATACAGATACTCTACATCCACTCCACAATAGATTTCACATCATACTTCAGCATCTCGGCTGTGACCCATTCCATACTAGGAATCTTACCATACTTCAATATATCAATAGTTTTTGTAATCTCTTCTTCACTAATTTTTTCATCATTCATTTATTCACTGCATTTATTTTGATTTATGCAAAATATTTTTGAACAGAATAACCACATAAATCTGAGACCATAATAGGTTTCCAAGTTACTATAATTATTATAGTATGAATAATGTGTATTAGTAAATGAAATTTATGAGCATACTTCAACTTGTTGTGTGCTGAAAGTGTTGTATGAATAAGCTGATTAAGTGATTAAGCTTAATTAATATGTAAAAATTAAAATCATCATGTCTTGCTTAATTTTCATCAAATTCTTTTGAAATTTTAAAAAATTTATTAAATTTTTTGTTCTCTTTCTAATAATTTAAGTCCTTTTTTTGAAGTTTAACTAATAATTTAAGTCCTTTTCAGAAGTTTTTGTTCTATCTTTGAAATCATAAAAAACATGGTTTTTTTTATATGGAGATGCAGCCATCTAACAAAATAATTCCTATTTTTGGATAGCAACTGATCCTCTGAATAAACTAAACCATAAATAAAGAAAAATAAGATCATATTTTCAAAAAAATCAATTAAAAATTCAATTAATATTAAAATTCTGATTAATGAAGAATATTAAGATATGTCATGTAATTACTTCAAAATTTACATAAATTTATTGAAATATAATCATTTCTATTAATAATTTATATTTACTGATATGTTTTTACTTTATTTCAATAATTTTTAATTTAATTTTTTATAAATTTTATGTAAATAACCAAAAACAAAAATTTTCACACCTCATAAATAAATAGCTATAGTATTCTTTACTTTGCTCTAATTGGACTCATCCAGTGTGTACTCCCACATCATTCCCCCTCATTTTACTTTCTAGAGTTTAGTAGGCTTGGCAGGAAAAGCATAGAAAAGGAATGACAGCAATATTGGAAATGCCCTTTTAATGGCAGATCTTTGTTTGTTAGTATTTTCTTGTTTTTTTGACAAAATTACAGTAAAAGTGAAGCAAAAAAAATTAATGATTAATAAAAAAATATTACCTGTTTTAATAGTTAAGCAAAATTTTTGTATTATCTGTAATATTTTTTTAAATTTTAGAATTTTATAATTTTCCTATACAAGTTAATTTTTGCAAAAAATTTTGACAATTATTACAGTAATTTAGAATATAGAGAAAGAGGGGGAGGGAAAAGCTAATTTTACAAAAATATTTAATAATATAAATTTTCATAAAAACCTTTTAAAATAAATTTTGGCTAGAAAACATGATCAAAAACTTATTATGCTCCTTTCAAAAATCGTAAGCACAATTGCAATAAACTGTTTAGGATCAACCAAATTGCGTTTTTATTCCTGTTACAAGTGGCATATGCCATTAATAGCAGGCACAGATAAGAAAATTTAAGCTGTAAGTAATAGTTTTGCAAAAATATAGATTGTTTAATGAATTTTTTTATTTATGTTTTATGGAAATTCAACAAAAATTAAGACTTATGGATTTGTATTTCTGAAACCAAAGAAATTGAAACTGTATAAATAGGAGATCTACTGTACTTTATTAGATGAGCCTAAACCAGCAGTTCTCAACTTTTTCCCCCTCTCCCACATACATTTGTTTGCTACATTAAGCAGACCGCAACATGCTATATCAGCAGTCAGCAACTGGTTGGTGTCTCGTGGAAAAAATTTTATGAGTGCATCAGGAAGGACCAACAAATTAGGAAAATTCTAATTTTTCCAGATTTAAAAAAAAATTTTTTAATATTAGAATTTTTTTTTTTTTGCTTGGAACACAGTTGTGAATTTAATGACTGTACGTTTCGGGCTGCACGTAAAAGCTTGGTGGGCCGCAGGTTGAGAATGGCTGGCCTAAACCTTTACATTTGTCCAATATATAGCATTTCTCTCTGTAAGTTTCCTTTACCTATTTATTTATTTATTTATCGATATTATTAATTTTTGAAAATTTAATTTTATTATATTTATATATTTTCTGATTTTTCACTTGTAGTAATGAGAGATTTGCCAAATACAATTATTCAAAGGTGAAAGTATTTAATAACCAATAAACCATGTTCTTTGATTGATATTCTGTTCTGGCTGAACATATCACAAATTAATTCTACAGTCAAGAATGCTTTTATTATTCTGTTGGTAAAGTATCTCATTGTCTACCACAAAATGCTGTCTAGTCTTACTAATTTCAAAGAAATAGTTTATCTTCATCATATTTTGGATCAAAAAATAATAATAGATAATTACAAACTTCAAGAGAGAGATCCAAATCAAACCTAAACTGCCAAAATGATCCCTTGATTATTTAATGGAAATTTTAACAATTAGAAATAATTATTTCTAAATACTAAAATTTCCATTAAATTATCAAGGGATTATTTTGGTGGTTTATGTTTGATCAAGAATTAAACAAGAAAGTGAAAATGAGCAATATATATTACCCATATTTTAATTTATATTTATAAATTGCAATTATTTTTATTTTTTGTATAATTTAGGCTTAAATTTTAGAATATTTTTGTACTCTGAAAGTGATTATATAATATATATATGCAACATTTCAATTTTAAATTTTCCTTTTCTGTATTATTATATTGATTATTCGATTTGAAAGTAGTCTATTAAAATGAAATAAACAAATACAGTACTGTTGAGCAGCAGGAAAGCTTTTAATAATCATAATCCGAAACATTTTAGACTAAAAAATTTAGTCATCATCAGCGGAAATATAGAATGGCAGAACATTACAAAAATGCAAAATTTTTTTGTATTTTTGTAATGTTCTGCCATTCTATATTTCCGCTGATGATGACTAAATTTTTTAGTCTAAAATGTTTCGGATTATGATTATTAAAAGCTTTCCTGCTGCTCAACAGTACTGTATTTATTTCATTTTAACTGGAAAGAAGCAGTTTAATATCCACTTAAACCAGGATTCTATTAAAATATAAGTTTTGATTTTTTATTATAAGAGGAGCAGTTTTGATTTTATTAAATTTAATGTATAAAAAATAATTTTTAAAGACATAAATCTTAAGTATTTTTCTACTTTAGGAAGATGAATAAACCATTATCTCGGAGGAGATATTCAAAAGGTAAAAAATTTATAAATTTAACTTTTTATTTTAATGTATTTTTTAATATTTTCATGAAGTCATATTTTACAAAACATTTGTTCATAAACTGACTAAATCACAGATGCAAGAATGAAAAACTGAATATATTAATATTTTAATAATTAATAAATTATATATCACATTTTTATAATATATATTAAATAATAAGATATTCTTTTCTAGAATAAGTATTTTGTGGCAATAGGAACTATGGAGCCAAATAGAATAAAAGAAATTAAATCATATATAATGAATTTTATATATGATTTAATTTCTTTTGTAATTAGCATTTTGTTCAGATCCTGATTATTATAGATATTAAATATGTAACATGCAGTATATACTTATGTCTAAGCTAATCTGGTAGTTCAGTGTCAATGACAATGTCAAAACTTATGTATAAACCAATCTAAAAATTTCAGGAGTTAAAACAATACGTCTAAGCTAATCTGGTAGTTCAGTGTCAATGACAATGACAATGTCAAAACTTATGTATAAACCAATCTAAAAATTTCAGGAGTTAAAACAATTTGACATCATTGAAATAGATAATATTTAATATAACATAAGTCAATCTAACTAGGGGATACTAATCAAATAGTCTAAACAGTCAAATTTACCCATAGCACATTATTTTAAAATTAAATTATAATTTTTAATAATAATTTTAAATTATGCTACAGTGCCACCATCTATTGGATTAATAATTAATTATTTAAATTTAGGATAAGGTAGCACCATTTATTATTTAATAACTGAACTTTAATTTTTGACAAAATTTCCAAAATAAAAATCGTGCCTTCACACAAAGTTGAATTAACTGGGTCAAGGCATGATTTTTATTTTGGGAATTTAGTCAAAAATTAAAGTTTGGTTATTAAATAATAAATGGTGCTACCTTAGCCTAAATTTAAATAATTAATTATTAATCCAACAGATGATGGCATCATAATGTAATTTAAAATAATTATTAAAAAATGCAGTTTAATTCTAAAATAATTTGATATGGGTAAATTTGGCTGTTTTAGACTATTAGATAATTTTTTTATTATTTTAAAAAACTTTCCAAATTTATTTCATAATCAGAATAAACAAGAATACAGGCAAAAAACCAGACTCATAGCTTCGAAATGATGCTGCGACACAAAACTGGATGGGGAATAGGATGTCATGTTTCCAATAATGTTTCCCAATAATACAATTTTATTGAAGTATAAACAGAAGTTGAAGTCAAACAGAAAATATTAAAAGAAGTATTCAACATTTTAATTATTTCCTAATATGAATAAAAATATCAAACCAAATTTAAATAATAGATAATCAGAAACAAAATAAGCAATGAAAATTTTGCTGCAACCAATTGCAGCATAATTGCTCTATTAATTAATCTTTATAATCTCATCTATTATAATAATTGGATTTGCAAATTTTCTCACATAAGGATATACAGTCGATTCTTGTTATTCACGGTAGTTATATTCTGTAAATTCTTCGTGAATATTGAATTAGCGAATATTGAACCATTGTACCTATGGAAAATATAGAGTTAGGTTCCTGAAAGTCTTTCTTCCTATCATTTTCATCCTTGTATTATGTGTGTTTTTCTGTTTAAAGACACCTTATTTAATGTGTATTACAAATACTTACAAATAATTACAGTATTCAGTGTACAGTACTATATACAGTATTATAATTTCAATAATCTTTATTTAATTTTTTGAACACTAACTATGTAGTAAATAAAATCTTATTTTTGATGGGTAGTTGTGTGGCAGTTGACACATTGTCTTCCTGAACTGCTTTGAAAAACTGCGTCGTTTTTTGCCTCAGATCTAAAATCTCAGCATAAGGAGCAAATGCACAGAAGTTAGGTGTCTAGATTTGAGGCTTCATTCAAGCATACGAACTTGTGGACAATATGAACAGGCTTTTGGCCTGCAGGGTCTGTGGAGTGAGCAAGGATAGATAACGAGACTTTTCCAGCAGAACAATACAGAGACTACATTTGGTAGCAAACAACTTTCTTTATTAGAGAGAGAGAGGATTTACATTGGTAACAGTATTTTCATTGGATAGCAGGAGTCTATGAATAAGTGTGAAAATGCCATGGAAATCGATTTTGTGGTTACAAATAAATTTTCTTGAATAGTGGAATATGCAAATTTGGAATCCGCAAAAACAAAAATCAACTGTACTTGGGAAAAGTCTCTATGGCTAAGGTCCAAACAGTTAAGTTATAACAAAACTTATGTATGAATTATGTTCATAACTTGAGAAGCACATGTAATTAAAAAATTTGTTTTTAATGCAGAGGAAGAGAATAAAATTCCTATTTTTTTTGTTTCTTAATAAACCTAATTAACTTGCCAAATTTAACCCTTGAAACACAACAGAATTTTAATGATTCTAAATAATTTAGACAAATTATACAAATTATTAAACCAATGAATGGCTCCATCTATTAATTAATAACTAAACTAGAATTTAAACAAATTTACCTGAAGATGAAAAAAATTCGCCTCAGCCTGGATCGAACCGGGGACCTTTGGGGTTCCGTCCCAACTTTCATCTTCAGGTAAATTTGTTTAAATTCTAGTTTAGTTATTAATTAATAGATGGAGCCACTCATTGGTTTAATTATTTCTATAATTTGTCTAAATTATTTAGAAACATTAAAATTCCGTTGTGTTTCAAGAGTTAAATTTGACAAGTTAATTAGGTTTATTTGGATAAAAATTCCCTTGAGGTTTGGATTGTATAATGTTTGTTTCTTTGCATAACAGATAGAAAATCAGTTAAAAAAAGGTTACCCGATTTTCTATTGGTGTATTGCTATAGTTTATGTGAGCACTAACTCAATTATGCAATATTGATTATGAGCACAGTATTAAAATATATTGTAATAGTACAATTTGTTTACATTCATTGCATGGAAATGATTTAACTTTCTAACTGTAGGATCTGAGATTGAATTAGCATTCTATCTCTCAGAAAATTTATATAAAAGCCTGGCTTCTTAATCCCCTCTTCTACAATCTGCCTGACCTCCAAGGATATAGGAAATATGTGATAGGGCCTGGAAAAGCACTATTATTAGTGAGTGATTGAGAACTCAGATTAAGGAAAATTTGTCAGTGATGTAATATCTGTGAATTCTAAGGTGACTTTTATTAGAAAATAATTTTCTTTCTTGTAAATCATGACATATATCTATTGTTTAATATTTCTTAATTAAAATTTAGAATTAGATCATTTTTTCATTTCTTTTATTCCTTTAGTGAACATTTGTAATTAAGCCTAATTAATATGCAAAAAAAACCAAAAAAATGTAAATTGTGAAATCTTGCTTAATTTTCATTGAAATTTTCACAATTTATTATGTTTTTTATTGTGATTCTAACGATGTAACAAACTTTTTCGAATTTTATTTCTTAATTTTTTATTCATTATATGAGATCAAAGAAAACATGATTTTTATGTATGAAATCTTAGCCATCCAACAAAATATTTGGTATTTTCTGATAGCAACAAATCTTTTTGAACAAAATAAGGTATGAATGAAGAAAATCAAATATTTTTAAAAATTATTGATAAAAAAACAAAGTATTATGCAAATTTTAATTTAGTTAGTTAATTAATTAGTCAAAAATTGAAAAAAATTTATTAAAATATTGTCATTTTTTTAATAAAATATGTTTATTGATATGTTTTTTCTTCATTTCAATAGTTTTAATTTTTTATAAATTTTCGAATTTATAACCAAAAACATGACATATATGAAAATCATTCACAATCCTACATAAACAGCTATAACATTTTCTAATTGGCCTTGAGATACTTTGTTGACACTCTACACCCAATACACATGCAGAGCAAGTAGACTTGGCTGCAATTTCTCATAAAACAACTGGCCATCATAAAACAATAAAAATGCCATGCCCCTTTTTATTGCCTGGGGTTGTTTACATTAGGATTTTCTCATATTTTACTAAATTATCTATAAAAGTAAAGCAATAAATGACAAAGTAAGTAAACATATTCTGTTTTAACAGAATTAACCAAAATTTTTGTATTATCAGCAAAATTTTTTCAATTTAGGAATTTTACATTTCATCATAGTAAAATTCCATGTTTTAGTTAAAATTTCAAAAATAAATTTATCTCCCCCCAAAATCAAAATAAGATTACTAAAATATAATAGGATAGAAAACAGAATCAATAACATTCAATCAAAAATTGTCCGGATTCTACAAATACAATCCATTCACATTTTCTATCTTTAGAACAGAATTTAAAAAGAAATTTCGGCAATCAGAAAATTTAGGACCAGTCATTTGAGCATCTATTTTTACCCAATAAAAAAAAAACTGCTCTGCAATAGCTCTGTTGTATAATTCAGGATTGAATTTTATTTATATCATTTTTTATTGTTTTTTGTTCTGCCATCTTGCCATCTATTCACAGTAAAGGCACTCAACAAATTAAACATTTTCTAATTATATTGCAACTATTTAAACTTTGCTTTCTATAGTTTCATCAGATTTTAAGTGTTTTATAAATTGGTGTTGCATATTTTAAATTTTCTAGGAATAACATCAATAGCAAATGGAACATTTTGCATTGTAACTATAGGTATTCCTCACCTTACACAAATAATGGTACTCCAAAGGTTTTTGTGTACATATATTTATAAAATTTTTTAGCAAAAATTCTACAGCAAAAAGTGCTGGAGCTAGATGTACTATGATGATTACACCCCTATAATGTTATGGCATCCTATTGTTTCTGACTGAAGAGAGATGACACCACATGGAATGATATTTTATCTGTAATATATGATACTTAAGACCAATAATCACAAAATATAAATAAATCAAAACAACATGAGCATTTATATGCTGTAAAATAAAATGCTTGAACTTAATTTATAAATACAATAAATGTTTATATCTCTCAAAAAAATTTTTAGAAAATTTTTTTTATGTAAATTTGGATTTATGAAGGTTAGATATAACTTGGAGAATTCTTGTATTTAATCCATATCCAGTGGTCATACATTGGAAAAAAAATTGCAAAATCATATAAACAAGGAGTATCATATTTCATTCAATTGAAATCTTTTTCCAAAAGTCAAAACAAATGTATGTCCTGTTTTATTTGTAAATAGAGAGGTTGATTTTATTACTGATAGTGGTCCAAGGTCATTTAGAGGCATGTGCAAGTGAATGTCATATATAAATGAGGGCAATAAAGCATGACAGCAGAAAGCATGAAATATAATTCTTCAACTTTGAGAGATTCTAAATTGCATAATATTTTATTTCATATTCTATTTTTTATATTTATATGCTTGCTTGTTTTTATTGTAGCATTTTCCATCCAAGGAAAGATATTTAATTTTTACAAATTTTTTTCTAATTGGATATATATAATGTGCAAATTATGATGATGAATAGAATATAAAAATATTCTGTATTAACAATTAATAACAAAGTAATTTGATTTTTTCTTAAAGAGAAAATTTACACAGGAAAGCTTCTCATAAATTTTTTCATTCTTAGGTACTTTAATATATTGTTTATCTGATTTCAGGATTTTTATATAAGCTATTTATTAAGTTTTAAATAATGATTAAGATGTTCTGGCATGCAACTAGCTATTTATTTTATACATACTAAAAAATTTTTGACAGTTTCATAAAAAGGCAAACTGAAGTGGTTTAACAAATAATAATACAATTATAAAATAATTATTAGAAGATAAAATAATAAACAATACTTGAAGAAATGAACATTATGCTATAACTGGAAATGACAGGCACATGACACAAATTTTGACCCCAGTTTTGCAAAATATAGCATTGAAAGTTTAGTAATCACTATATATTGCAAAACTGGGGTCAGAATTTGTGTCATGTGCCTGTCATTTCCAGTTATAGCATAATGTTCATTTCTTCAAGTATTGTTTATTATTTTATCTTCTAATAATTATTTTGTAATTGTATTATTATTTGTTAAACCACTTCAGTTTGCCTTTTTATGAAACTGTCAAAAATTTTTTAGTATGTATAAAATAAATAGCTAGTTGCATGCCAGAACATCTTAATCATTATTTAAAACTTAATAAATAGCTTATATAAATTCCTAAAATCAGATAAACAATATATTAAAGTATCTAAGAATGAAAAAATTTATGAGAAGTTTTCCTGTGTAAAAATATAATAAATTTTCAATTTATTCATACTTCAAAGCAATATGAAACGGGAGGCTGCAGTGCTGTGAAGTGATAAGCTATTTTTAGAAATGATTAACTACCAAAACAAATATTTTGATTGTACAAGTAGTAAAGTGTAAAATTTCAAGTGGTGGGATATTTTTTCCTCAAAATTTTACAATGCATGAAAAAAGCCAATCTTTTTATGCTTTGTAAAATTTTGAGTGCATCAGAAAGGACCTAAGAATTTAGGAAAATTCAAATTTTTCCAAATTTTATTAAAAGTTTTTTAATATGATATATATCATATTAAAAAATTGAAATGAAAAATATATAATTTAATAATGCAGACAGTCCTTGAATTATGAACTTAATTCATATATAAGTTTTGTTCATAACTCAGATACTATTGTTGTTTGACCCCAAAAAATACTGAAATAATTTTATATACTATATTTTATAATGTATTTCACAATTGAACCAATTAGAAGTTTGTTGTTTCAGAGATTTGAATAAAAAGCTCCAAGTTTAAAGCAATGGTTTTTTTTTGGTGAAATACTGCCATAAGTGTACTAAATATGTAGTTTTATATTATATTAGTTGTTAGAACATTTTGCTATGATGATTAAAATTCTTGAAGATTACTTGAAATTCTCTAAAATTTGAAAATGAAATTTCATGTTTGTAAGTATGAATGCTTGTAAATTGAGGAGCATTTGTACTAATTTTATAGGTTCAGTCCCTTATCTGAAATCCAAAAAGCTTTGAAAAACCAAAAGTTTTTCACGAACCAGCTGTCATATGCACATGATACAAACCAGGTATGCAGTAAAAATAGCAAGAGAGAAGCACTTTTTATATAAAATCAAAAATTTTTTCTTAAAAAGAACATGTTTTTGATTAAGCATAATCTTGTCTTTTCATAATGCAAGATATCAAAAATAGTACAAGAGAAAAATTAAGATAAATATGCATTAACACACAAAAATGCATATTCATGTGCATATCCATGTTTTTTTACATTCTTGAGTATAATGAATAGCATCTATAATAATCAATTCTATATGTTCTATGGATCATTATAATGGAATTTTTATTGTTTAGTCCTTTCATAGTAATTGCCTTTCAGAAATATTCAGTGCTGGTACTTTTATTAGCTTATATTTTAGATTCTTATATGAATCATAATTTAATTAGAATTATTTAAAAGTTTTGTTAAAAAAAAAAAAAAATTCTTGAAAATTGAATCTTTATATTCACTAAAATAGACTATCTCTTATAGCCCAAAAATATTTTAAAAATAATAAAAAAAATTTTTAATGTCTCTTTCAGAATCACAGCCATCTGAAAATTTAATGTAAGTTGATACTTTATTACCAGTATAAATGTATTAATTTTAGTGATGTCATAATGTAAAAGTAATTATTTACAAATTTATATATATTGAAATTCTTTAGATCTTCCCAACAATGGTCATCAATTCAAACTGCTACATCATATTCTGAACCTATAACAACAGGAAATGTTAAAATGTTTAATATTCAATCTCAAACACAACAGGTAATATTTGAATAATTATTTACAGCCATATTTTGCTTTAAGTAAATAACTCATTCAAGAATGTTTATACAAATCTCAAATTTGTATAAAAGTCAAATTTAAACACACACATCCCTGTTATGTTTATATGAATTTAATATACAATAACATAAACATATGTATCATGATACTTTATATTTTGAATAGAAGAGTTATATACTTAGTTATATAAACTTGCAATTGGTGAAAATTACTAAATTTCATAAAATTTCTATATATTTTTTTATTGGATTTTATAAATTTTCATTAGGAATTCAGATAATCTAATTTACATATATGAGATATTATATAAAGCATGCTATGGCTATGTTTAAAAATTTAGGGGAAAATACTTCTGACCAAAAATTAATAGAAATTGCTTAACATACTTCTATATACATATAGTGGAAAAAATACTTGGGAAAAAATTGAATAATCTTTTAAATGAAATTTTATTTATTGAACACAATATATACAATCTTTTAACATAACATCCAAAAAATATGCTTAAAGCTTTCATGAAAAGTGTAAATAGCAATTGTTAACTAAAATATTATAAATATGTTGCAATGTTAATATGTTAATGTTGACATAATTGTAAATGGCTGATTTTTTATTTTCAATTAGACTAACACATTATTCAAAATTATGTGTTGGTCTTATTGGAAATAAAAAATCATACTGTGCAGTTCAAATTATCAATTATTTTTATAACTGAAAAGATCTTATTGCATTACAGCACATGAACTTTATATAGTACTATTTTTATATAGATGCTTGCATTAACATATACAAAATACATAAAGACAGTATTATTTTCAAATTTTGCTACTTATATAATAACATAGATAATAAAACAAGCATTTTAAGCAGGAAACACAATTTTATTAATAAATTGTTTTCCTACTTAAAGTGCTTGTTTTATAATTAAAAGGCAGTATTATTGTTATATAAAGAAAAGCATGTTTTGGCATTTACTAAACAAAAATTTTATGCAGTACTTAGATCTGTGTTATCTTTGAGAAAATATAATATTTAAGAAATAATATTTTGTTGAAAATAGTAATAAAAATTTTATTAATATTAGATGTATTTACAATTAATAAAATTTATTATTACTATATAAAATTTATTACGTATGTATGTCAGTATATATTAATGATAAATAATTTTTATTTAATGTTAGATTATTAATTTTCCTATAGTGTATGTGTATATATAAATGTATATTAATCTGTAATATATTTTCAATATCTGGTAGTTGTAAGTACAATTTTCAAATTACAAAATTACTGATTTACAAAGGAATCTTAGGAGTGTGTTAGATACATAACAAGAGGAATACTTGTATATGCTTATTTTGTTGTTTTGTTATTGGTTTATATATAATTTTTATTTGAGATAAAATAAATAGTAATGCTACATCAGTGATATTCAAGACTTAATGTGATATATTCTTAGTAAAAAGAAAAATCTAATGAGGTCATCAAATAATTTCGGTATTCCAGTTGAATATTTGTACTTTTTTAATTTATCTAAGTAATGTTGAATATTCCATTTCTCAATATAAATGTAAGTGACTGATATTTCATTATAATTGCATGTATTTTGAAAATGGGTTTGAGATTTAACACTGAGTCTTGTAGCTAAAACATAAATTTGGATACAGTATTTAATGAAATTTGAGACCAATCATTTTTACATAATTGGTGTTTGTCATTATATTTTTTCAATGGGATCCTTAAATGAAACTAATATTAGAAGTATCATTGTTTAATAGTACTAAATACAGTGAAACCCCGATTTTGAAACTTTTCGGGGACCGGCCCGAAAAGTCGAACGAGCCGGGAAAACGCACGAAACCGGAAACTCTGATGACGTCATAATAAAAAAGTTAAATAATTAAAATGTAGGAAGAGGGAAAGTTTTACATTGCATGTATAGGGAAATGCTCGGACTTCCAAAAATAGACGTTTAAAGCGGGAAAGTCGTACGATACGGGAACACACGAGCGGGGTTTCACTGTAGTTTTTTTTATAAAAGAGGATAATAGATTTAGATTTACTGAATTATTTTTTTATTAATATTTTAATGATGTATTTTACTGGAAATTCAGTTAGATACATTAATAATCATAATTTTATTAAGAATTTTAATATTTAAATAAAATTGTAATATTTTCATCATTTTGTAAAACAACAACCTGAAATTTTCAGGCTTCCTAATTTTTATTTGACTTTTCCGATTTTGTAGAGATATTTCATTTTTTGATAACTTTGATCCACAAAAGAATTTATTTCTGTATACTTTTTTCTTTTATAAAAGTGTTATTTTCATTAATTTCTGTTTGTTTTTATTTTGTTTAAAAGAGAATTTTTTTTTAACTTTTTAAAAAACATTAGTATTAATTGCAGTTAAGTCTATAAAATCAGGATAAATATTTATTAAAAAAATGTTTTTGATCTTCAAACGAAATCCTCATCAATTTTCAGTTGAACTTGTACATACATTTAGAATATCACAACAGATAAATAGAACCACTAAAAACTATTATTCAGTTAGACTTCTAGTTCAACAGATGATGAAAAACGATTGTAGATATCCTATGAATTTATATTAGTAAAAAATCCAGCACTAACAGAAAAGCACTATTTCTATTAAACATTTTTGATTACTTGCAACTAGTCTACTTTTGAACTAAGCTAAAAGAGGGATAGCATCTATAATTGCAATTCTATAACAATATTTCAGAGATCAAACAACATTATTAGCAGCTAAGTTTCTTTTTATTTTAAAGCTCTTTAAAATAAAAAGAAACTTAGCTGCTAATAGTGCTGTTTGATTTTTGAAATACAAATATAAGTATAAACAGTTGTCCATAACAATATAATAAATAATGCATTTTGTTCTAGTTTTGTTAAGTTACAAGAATATTGAATGGAAAAAATTCCTTTGTTGTACATTAATTTGTTAATAAGCCTTCAAGCAAAAAAAATTTTTTTTAATGTTAGAACATTTTATACATGTTAAAACATTTTACTGTTTTAAACCACTTATGAATTTAAAATGCCAGAAACATTTTTACACATTTTAATAATGTTAACAAATTTCATTCTTGCTTAAAGCTTGTTTATGAATTGATGTAATGATTAGAAGAAGCAATGGACTGTAGAAGTTTTTAGATTGTTTATTTATATTTGAACCTGCTATGCAATATATTGGGAAACTGAATATGGGTTTTATTTTATAACTAGACTAGATAATAAAAGTCTTAACTTGTTAAGTCAGCATTGAGTGTGACCCAATTATGGTTAATATGATTATTTTGTTTATAAATAAATGTTATAATTGATTATGAAAAAATATTTTAATATACTGTACAAGATTTCATCCTAGTCATCTATGGGACCAACTATTAAAAAGTATATACAGTGGATCTGCTTAATTGGGACACGTCGGACCAAGCCATTTGGTCCCAATTAAGCAGCTGTCCCAATTAAACGAAGTAATAATAAATTCTAAAATAAAATATGAAAGCAGTTTTGTTAATATTTGTTAATATTTAGTATGATAATTTATTTATCATAAAATTATTCAATATGATAAATATACTGTAACTGTTTTATATTGATAAACTTAAAAAAAAAAAATCAAAAATTTAAATTTTCATTATTTCCATGTGGAATTTATTTTAAAAAATTATAAAGTCATATGGGACTGACTGATTAAAATTTTTTGCAACTACATCTGGCCTACAGACCATAGTTTGGCTATGTCTGCTGTAAAAGATACAATTGATAACAAGAAATTGATTATTGATAAAAGTGTTTTACTTCTAACCGGTTATCATCCTGCTTATTATTTCTAAATATAGACTAAACAGAACATATCCAAAGAAGATTCATGGATGAATGGATTATGTCTAGAGTATAATGGGAAAATAATCCATTATTAAGTCTATGCTAAGCAAAGACTTCAGCATGAAAAACCAATAGCCAGTAATGTATCTTTTGTAATATACAAACTGCTATTAGCTGCAAATGTATTGAAGTTTTAAAATTTAAAGAAAATACTGCATCACTAACATCTTGCCTTCTTGAAATTTACTATATTTCAAATCACAATACAAACTAGAATCATACTTTTTAATTTTGCTGATCTAAATAAAAATTTACACATAATTCTCAGTTTTTCCCTGCAGCAAAATTTGCACATAATTTTTGATTTTCCCAGAATTTCCAATCAGACCATCCTGCAAAGTTTTAATAGATAAAACCTGGAATTGTTATTAAATTTTTTTAAATTAAAAACTTTTTTTTTCATAGAACAGAAGGAATGTAGATTAAAAACTATTATTAATTTATTTAAAAAATTTAAAAGTTAAGAAAGTGTAAGTCTCTTAAAAAATCTAATGTTTTGCTGAAAATATTTATAATAATTTAAAATAAATATAAGTTGATAATTAAATTATAAAAATGTTTTCCATACAGATGTTTAATAAGGATTTAAAATCCTTATTAAAGAAATATTTGAGGCCAATGATAGTGTATATGAAATCATATATACCTTATAACTGCTGTAACAGATTCTAGTCTTGATGTAATATATGCATGAGTAACTTCAGGTGTATAAGTTTCCAGAAGATGAGGCTCAGATGCCTTCACATAGGGAACAGATGCAACCATACGTTGCCACAAACTCAGAAGATAATGGATACTGTTTGGAGCAAACTGCCACATCTATTTAAAATAATTAAAAATTTTTATCATTCATCTCTCAAACTCTTTTATACTGAATAATAATATAGTAAAAGTAACAACAAATCAATTTTCCTTCTGTTCTGAAAAGAAGACAAGGAAATGTTTATTTATTAAAAATATTATGCAATTTTAATATATAAACATTTTTTTGTCTTCTTTTCACATTATTAATACAATTATATGTAGATTTTCATTAATAAATTATATTTAGCCATATTTTAGAACATAAATATATAATAACTAATTTATTATTCCTGTTTTAAATAAGATTGAGAAATCAATCACATGACTTTTCCATTATTTGATTTTACTTCTTTTGGAAAATTCAAAATCATCAATTTTGAGCTTACTGATAATGATCAATATTGGTCATTATTATTGAAATATTAAGAGAAAGGTTATTCATATATTTTGGAATAATATCTCATGAAAATAATATCAGATTTGAATGAAATTCATATATGTATATATATTATTGGGATCTGCTAGAATATCATATATGTTAAATATAATCAAAATAAATTTGTTATTGCTTTGATTACAGATTTGTTAATATAGAGTCAATTATCATTTTTGAAGATAGGAGAACTTCAAGCTTTGTAATCAATATTTCATCCAGACAAGTCCATCTATCTTGTTTTACAATACATTATTAACCTGATTTGGAGAATAAGAAGCATGGATTCAACACACACTCATTGTGTCTATAAATATGATGACTGCTTTTGATAATGTCTTGTGGTCTGATGTAATTGATGAAATTAGGAAGGCAATGCTTCCTAACTAGTTCAATTTGGAAAAGTTTTTTTTACATAAACAAATCATATAATATGCAAAACCAGCAATTGTGGATACTAGGAGACTTTAGCATGCCTGCAAGGAACCTATATTAGGCCATTATTGTGAAATGTCCTGGCCAATATAATGCTGAATCTTGTCATGCCAGATACAATTCAACTGCAGAGATGTTTGGATGCCATATTGCTAATAATAAATGACTGAAATAATAGAAATTCCATTAGAAAACTAATGGAAAGAGACAGAACTGAAGATAAAGAAACAGCTCATTACTGAGGGAAGAGGAACAAGTTTTCCTTTTACTGAGAAAAGTCTGCAACTTTAATAGTTGCACAATCAAGTATATTAGTCCACCAGACTGATAAACAATTTACTGCTTATACAGATAAGCAATTCATATGAAGAATGAATGATCTAGAACAAGGGTTGGCAAACTGCAGCTTGCAAGCCACATGTGCTCTTTGGGTATGTACAGTCGGTTGCAGAAAGATCCGAACATCGTTCATAGGGGTAGCATAAGAGGAAGTCTAGAGAGCAAATGCAATTTTGGTTGCATATACTGTATAGTGGGCAAAATCTCGAGGCCGCGATAATTCGAATTTGGAGCATAATAACTGGAACTTCGGTATCAAATTATAAACCGCAATAAATCGAGAATCTCAATAATCGAGGTATTCCTGTATTTAACTATAATGATGTGCAAAAATTAGTCAGTTCTACTGATAAATAATTTCTTGAAATCTCCTTTAGGAATGAGGAAAGGAGAGAATGTAAATGATAATTAATTTAAATTTGATTAATCAATATGCTTTTTATAAGAATATAAATAATGTTTAAAGAATACATAAATTTTGAATGAATTAAATTCAATATATTTTGAACAAATAATTAAGAATTGATGCAAATTACATTTTAGATAACACACAATAAAGTGAACAACATTCTAGAAATTTTAATGAAAATATGATTACAAGTCTGCATAATGCAAAATACACCCAGTTCTGTTTTTACAGGAAATTTTTTTTACTTGATTTTGATTTAACATGAATCAAAATAAAAATTTCATTCTCTTTTTATATGATTTGTTTTGATTTAACATGATTGACCCAAATTCTAAGAAGAAAAATTTTTTCATATTATAACATCAATGGTATAACTTCAATAGGGAATTTGTTTTGTCTGCATTTCGAATTTGGTGTTTAAAGTGAATAGTAACTTTTTGATGTTTAATGGTATAAAAAATTTAATAAAAGTTAAAATCAAAATCTTGTATGTGTAACTCATATTATTTTGCCTAATTTCTGTGTTTATCTATAAGTAACATGTTTTTGATATGGTTTTTTTACATTAGCACCATATGAACAAAAATATTACCGATCAAAAGATGATGACGAGTAGAAAAAACTTTCCAAAAGAACTGCACTTCTATCTGGTGCAGACTTTGAAAAAATGGATGATAAAATTATAGTATTTCTCTATATGCAATACACCTAAACCAGTGCATGCTGCCATTTTGAAAACATCTTGAAAGCCAATTTAGTTTTGGAATGAATCTTTCATACAACAGATTTGTTGATTCATATTTTAATCATCAATTGGTGGGTGGCAAATCTTTAATGTATAGTTTCTTTGGAATGAATCTTTAACACAATTGAATTGCTGATTCACACTTTTAATCATCAGTCAGCAGGAAAGCAAATCTTCAATTCAATACTTTAATTTCACTTTTTGGAAAAAAATCATACATTAAAGAATTAAAGATAAGTCTCCCACAGATTAATGATTAAAACATAAATTGGAAATTTTGTTCTGTTAAAAATTCATTCCAAAAACTACTACTATATCTTGGAGTTCAAAACAAGTTTTCAAAATGCTAGTGTGTACCGGTTTAGATAATGTATGTGGAGAAATATTATAATTTTCATCATTCATTTTCTCAACGCCTGCTCCAGACAGAAGTGCAGTCCTTTCGGAAAGTTTTCTCTACTTGTCATTATCTTTCTATTAATACTATTTTCATTTGTACTAATGTAAAATTGTACCTTATTTTTCTTTTCAAATGATAATTTATTTTATATAACAATACTTTTTTATATACATATGCAATCTTTATGAAATAAAAAGTGCAAGTACATAAAAATAATAAGATTCTAACATGACTTTTCATATGGTTTATATTACGAGGGCGATTCAATAAGTTACAAATCGTGATTGAAAAGAAATGAATGGAGATAATGACATACAAATAACATTTATTTTTCAACATAATCTCCATACAAATTTAATCACTTGTCCCACCGTTTCACAAGTCCCTGGAAACCTGTGGCGTAAAATTCTTTTGGTTGCTGTTGGAACCACGCGTGCACTGCTCTTTCAACCGCTTCATCGTCAGGAAAGCATTCTCCCGAAAGATGATGTTTCAAAGGGCCAAACAAGTGGAAATCGCTCGGGGCGAGATCCGGGCTCTAAGGTGGATGGTGGAGGACCTCCCACTTGACGTTTCTGGTGTGGCGATCTCCACCTGCCAACTGGCTCTATGTTCGTCTTCGATACTTGTCCGCCCTTCCGAGAACTTCTGCACCTAATTATGGATTGCCTGACGTGACAGGCAATGTTCACCATACACGGGCAGCATTTCCTTGTGGATATCCTTTGCTTCCATATGTTTTGCCCACAAAAAACGCACAACAGCACGCTGTTCTATCGTGGTACATGTACTCAGGGGCTGACAGGCAATGTTCACCATACACGGGCAGCATTTCCTTGTGGATATCCTTTGCTTCCATATGTTTTGCCCACAAAAAACGCACAACGGCACGCTGTTCTATTGTGGTACATGTACTCAGGGGCGCCACCATCTTGTACAATCATGTGCAGAACGATTGTTGTGCGTCACAATAAAACTAGATAGTGCTTATCTAACGGTGACAGTTTCCTGCACTTAATTAAAAAATGAAGGTCGCAACTTCAATTTGTAACTTACTTATTGAATTACCCTCGTATTTTTGGTGATTTTTTAGATCTGGAACCAATCTTCTATTTTCCCATAGATATAGTATATTTTTTTACACAGTAGATTTTTATTATTCACAGTAGTTATGTTCTGTAAATTCTTTGCGAATACTGAATTAGCAAATACTGAACCATTGTGCCTATGGGAAATATAGAGTTAGGTTGCTGCAAACCTTTCTTCCCAACATTTTCATCCTTGGTTTATGTGTTTTTTTCTGTTTAAGGACACTTTATTTAATGTGTATTACAGTACATGCAGTATTATAGTACTATATATAATATTATAATTACAGTAATTGTTATTTAATTTTTTAAAACACTAACTATGTAATAAATAAAATCTTATTTTTATGGGTATTTGTTTGATGTTGCAGCTGATACACTGTCTTTCTGAACTGCATTAGCCTTGTCTGCGTTGCTTTTTTCCTCAGATCTTCTAAAATCTCGGTGTAAGAAGTAAATGTGCAGAAGTTAAGAACCTAAATTTGAGGCTGCATTCAAGTATAGGGTCACATTCTACTATGGGACCTGCAAATGATATGAACAGGCTTTTGGCCTACTTGCAGTCTGTGGGGTGAGCAAGAATAGGTAATGAGACTTTTCCTGCAAAATGATACATAGACTACATTTGGTAACAAACAACTTCCTTTATTAGAAAGAAAGAGTATACATTGGTAACAGTATTTTCATCACCCAGTGGGAGTCCACAAATAAGCACGAAAGCTCTGCGAAAATTGATTTTGTGGTTATAAATAAATTTTCACAGATTGTTGAATACGTGAATACAGAATCCGCAAATAACAAGAATCGACTGTACATATCCTTCAGGAACATATCTATCATGTAAAAACAAAATTAAGTGTATGCTGAATTTTGTTACAATATAGAAGAATGCTAAATTAATAGAAAAAATAGTTTTTTTTTACTGTATTATCTTAAGTAGCTTCAGCACTTTTGATTTCATAGCAGTAAAATAAAAAAATCAACTTTAAATGATTTCAGTTGAGACAATGATAATTTTAACTAAAATCATTTTCACAAAATACAGTGAAGGAATGACTTTCATATGTAATAAAAAATGTAAAAGCAGAATTATATCTTATAGGATAAGAGAGAAAAAACAAAATGGAATAGTATATAAATAAGCAGTTAGAGAAATGAAAAATCAGTCAGAGTGGGACTAAAATATTAATCGTTAAATCTAAAGCATGAAATAATTTAAACATTATATTTTACAAAATTTTTTAATGGCCAAAAAGGACAATGGTTAGGAAACTAAATAGGATATAATATCAACATTATTAAATTATTGAGATTTACTCTACAGGAAATATCAAATTAATAAGAAAATTACAATTCAATTTTAAAATAGTTGAAACAAATTTTTAAAATTATATTATTATTATAACTTACTTGATCTAGCTGTTGCTGTACCATTCCAACATCTTCTAAAGGATCTTCCAAAGCATCTCTAAAAATTAATTATAATAAATTTAATAGAAAAATAAAAATAAAATTTTATAATCATGATAATTTAAAATACTGCAATCAAATCCTCAAATTCAATGCCATAAATTATGAAAAATGCAAGTCAATTATATCAATATAATTTATTAATTTTAGATTATAGTTTACTTGGATACAGTATGGCATGATAATGTATGATAATTTATTGGGAAGAATTGGGAAGAAGCTAAAATAATTAAGGAAATACATAACGTGAATGAGTTAAAAGTAGCAGAAGAGGTTCAAATTTTTTTGGGAAGCGACAGTAATAAAGTAATAAATGAAAAACAGTCAGTTAAACTATCTAACGCCTGGAAATTTGCGCTAAAACAATAAGATGCACACTAACGGGAGTCATAAGTTTTAGCTGAAATTTAACTTTGTTAAGTTTAAAAAAACTTTCTTCCTTATTTTTGTTAAATAATCATTTCCTTTTGATTTAAGAATTTTTATACGTAAATATGTATATATTTTTATCTTAAGCTTGAAATTTGTTAAGAATATGTATAATTATTATTTTTTGAAATTTTGTATTTTGTTCTGAGTTCTAGAACACCAGCGCTTGTTAAACAGTTGGTTGTTCGATAAAAAA
>AYEL01090795.1:0-19251 GCA_000484575.1 Olivierus martensii
TAAAACCCATTCAATGCACCTTCCTACCCCCGTTGCTAAGCGACTGCCTGCATGATCGCTACCACGTTATACTTACACCGATCTACTGCTGGAGTAATTACGCGATCCGTTTTTGCATATTGTAGGAAAGCCCAACCGTTTCCGCTAATGTTCGGATCTTTCTGCAACCAACTGTACATGTGGTTCTTCAGAACCACAATGAAAATTAAATGTAAAATGTAAAATTGAAAATTAAACTATCATAATTTCATTTATAAAATTTTTAAATAACTTTATTCACATAATGGTGATTTCATTTGTTTTATAGGTCTCACAAAACTTCGTGGCACTAAAATGCACAAAGTGTGATATCAGGGAGGGGAAAGTGAGAGTGGAGAGGGTTTTTTTTTATTAACATTTTTATGTCTCTTTCCAATCAGTGAAAGTAGTAAGGAACAGAACCAGTTCTAGCCATTGGCTGCACCCACACCTGTGGAGGGGGACTGGATGGTGAAGGATGGGGATCGCCAGGCCAGGCCCAGAATCTTGAAAGAACTTTTTCAGGAAATGCCAGATCCAGGAATGAACCCAAGTCCTCCAGCATGGTGCACAAATGCATTACCACTTGGCCATTCAGTCACCAGTGGGAAGTTGGTTGAGCACATGACAGGCAGGGAATCAACCAAAGTGACTAATAATGCTAATAAGCACTTGCTAATAAGTAAGCACATGGGTGCACTCTACTGGGCAATGCAACACTGTCCAGTAGCATCAATGCCAGTAGAGACCATGATAGAGACCAAAGACAACAGGCCTTGCCCGGTAGAGAGAGCCATGTAAAAAATATATTTATGGCTCTCAAATAATTTTTAAATTGTTAGTGAGGAATAAGTTTGGCTCCCTGAGCCGAGCCCTGATCTAGAATATATCTAAGAGTCACAAATGATCTGTACTGAATTGATTGTCATACATCAGATATCTGTCACAATTTGACTGATTGTGGTTATCGCTGGACTAAGACATGAATGATTGGGCCTGCATACCATCTATATAAGGGTGATAGAGAAAGTGTACCCTATACATGTGGAGCATAGTGGGTTATAGTTGAGCTGTTATTCCTAATAGGTTTGCATCACAGAACAACAGCTCAATATACATGCATCAAAAATAATTAAAGAATCAACTAAATCATAGGTAAGGGTTTAGTGTTCACAAACTCACTGAGTGTTCCTTTTTTTACCAGCTTTATCAAAGCTACTCTACTGCAACAACTGAAGACAAATTGGCAAGAGAGTTGGAATTAATGTAATGTGGGAAGGAGCACCCATATCTTCTTGAGGTGGAGTGAATTTCAATCAGCATTGACCTTTATTTAATTCAGATAAAATCTGATCATGGGAGATTTCTCATTATCTTTCTTTCATTAGACTTCTAATAGTTTTTCTTTCTATGGCATACAGAATAGCCAAGAGAAATTGCATTTTGTATTATCCTGTCCACTTATGGAAATAAAATATTAATATTTTAGTTAAATACCAATTAAAGCAGTAAAGAAATTTTTAAATTTGTTTTCTCTTATGGAAGTTTTCCAAAAAAGAAATCAGGAATGTTACAATCTAGAAATGAAATATGTCAAATGCTGACAGCAAGTCAATGAAATCTTATGCACCTCAGGAGACTGTGAGATGCAACTGAATATATATATTGGAGTGATCCGTTCAGGACCGAATGAATGATTTACAAAAACTAATATTTTGGAGAGGGGATATTATCTCATTAAGTAGCCTTCAGATTCTCCATGGAATAAACTCTTGTATTGATTCTTCAGGAGAGAGATGAAATATGGTAGCAAAATCACAACACAGCTTGTAGTAATTTCTGGATTCAAGAAATTTCACGAAAGGGCAAAGACAGCAATCTTTAGCATATTGGTAGCTCTCTGGCTAGATGATTATACAATCATCATATATATTAATAGTCAAATGTGGCTGGCTGGCTGGCTGACTGCTGGCAGGATGTCCCTTTTTCAATTGAACCACTATACCGATTTCTATAAATAAGGTATTGTTAGAAAGGTCTAATTTTCGGATGTCTGCAACAGCCAAAATTATTTGTCGTTATTAATAATTTAAAAATTAAGAAATAAAAATTGTAGTTTATATTATTGCCAATAGATGGCGCTAAGTGTTAGCAGCATAGTGATAACATATGGCTTAACTGATTTCTTAACACCACTGATATGTGTCACGATAACGTCATATCGCAGTGATGATGACGTCAAATATTATTACACTAACATGACATCACAATATATCAGTTTTGTCGTGCCATGATGGCGTCACATAGAGGACTGCTTGGAGGACTGTCATCACCGATGCAAAATACATTGGAATTCATTAATTTTGTGTCCAATTTTAATGTTAATTTAGCCAGCATACATATCAGGATAATGTAATCGCGAGTCACATTTTATTTCAGCATCGTATCACAATAATCCTAAATTATATATCTCTGATCCCATAAATACTAAATGTAGTGGCAAGAGAGTTGGAATTAATGTAATGTGGGAAGGAGCATTTCTCCATATGCAGTATCTAAACTGGTGTGTGCCACCATTTTGAAAACCACCTTGAAAGTCAATATAGTTTTGAAATGAATCTTTAATACAACGGAATTCATTTAAATGTAATAAAATATAATGTAATAAGCAAGTTTTCAATGAAATGCTTCCATTTTCTTTCAAATATGAAATCTGAAAAGCATGCTGGGTAATTTGCTCTCCTACCGGCAATTTATCAGGAGTGATAAAAACAGTAAAAATGAAAAAAAATTGCATAATTTCGTAAAGGTAGATCAAAGGTAAACGGAAATGGTTGCATTCAATTTGGAATGTAAAACCACATCTAAATTCATTAGAATTTCGAAATTATTTACTAAAATTACTTGAAAAATTGGACTAATAGACCCCAACTTTGGGGCCCTGTATCTTGATAACAGGGCCTCAGCGGTAAATAATAATTACATTTTTGGACTCAGTACCTCCAAATTAGAGGGTGCACTATAAAGGGGGGCAAATTTTCGACTCCAGAAATATGATACCCATACCCAGAATTCGCAGGTAGCGCTATAATGTAATAATGGATGCCATTTTACGATTCACTCTTGGATTTCCTACACGAGTTCATTATATATGGTATTATTAGATTAAATGACATGATTATATTTCTGCTCATTTGTATGAGCAGGTAATTTCTAGTATATATTAATAGTCAAACGTGGCTGCTGGCTGGATGTCCCCTTTTCGGTTGAACCACTGTACTGATTTCTATAAATACGGTATTGTTAGAAAGATCTAATTTTCAGATGTCTGCGACAACCAAAATTATTTGTTGTTGTTAATAATTTAAAAATTAAAGAATAAAAATTAAATTGAAATTATAGTTCCTCTAAAAAGACAAAACCGGCAGATGGCGCTGTAACGTAATAACCCTATGGTAATAATGGACGCCATTTTATGATTTCCTATGCAAGATCGGAGGTGTCTTTCAAGTAATATTCTAATGTAAGTTCAATATTTATCCAAATATACGCTATAAAAATTATCAAATCCGACATTGCATATATTTCATTTTTCAGATTTTAGAAATGCCACGTAAAAAGACATTAATGTTTGTAGCTGCGAGATATAAATGAAAATAGTGCCAATTGAAAAATGATGATGAGTAGAAAAAACTTTCCAAAAGGATTGTATTTCTATCTGGTGCCGGTGTCAAGAAAATAAACGATGAAATTATAGCATTTCTCCATATGCAGTATCTAAACTGGTGTGTGCCGCCATTTTGAAAACCACCTTGAAAGTCAATATAGTTTTGGAATGAATCTTTAATACAACGGAATTCTCAATTCGTATTTTAATCATCAGTCAATGGGCGGCGAATCTTTAATTTCTTAATGTACAGCAATACCTCGCATGGTCCGGTTTCATTATAGTCCAGATTGTAATTGTTAATAAAAAATTTTTAATTTGCTTAATTTTTTTAGAATAAATATGAAATGTAAGTGTGCTTGCTACTTACTATCTATATATGACTTGAATAGCCACTATGACGGGGTGGCTGCTCCAGTGTTGCCAAATTTATCTGAACAATGTTTATAGTGCCTGCGCCTCTTGAAGTGCATTGCCAGATGTTTACGCAAATGCTTAATTGAATCATTGAATAGGAACGAATACTGGGCATATTGCCGTTTGTGACTCATCAGCCCGCGGCGGCCCAGTTCAAGTGGGAATCTGCCTTTACGCAGAGCACCGCTCAGGTTTGTAATGGCTCTGAGCGGCTGACTTGGAGAAAGCGAATGCGTTCACCTGCTGGGTGAGCCCTCTTTATCTATTCGTCTTTATGGGCTCGGATCCATTTTCTGTCCCCTTCTGGCAATTGTAAATCTTTATAAAAGATTTTAAGTTTAATGCATATAAGAAATAATTACTAATGTTGAATTTACAATTTAAAAACTTATGAGCAAATCGAAAGTTTCTCGGAACCAATTATAATTTTTCCCATAGGTTACATACCTTGAATAGTCCGGTTTCAATTAGTCCAGGAAGAAAGAGGAACCAATTAACTGGACTATGCGAGGTATTGCTGTATAGTTTTTTTGGAACTTAAAACAACGGAATTGCTGTTTTTTATCATCGGTCGATGGGAAAGCAAATCTTCAATTTCAATACTTTAATTTCATCTTTTGGACAAATAACATATTAAAGAATTGAAGATTAGCCCCCATCAACTGATGATTAAAACAGGAATTGACAATTCCGTTGTATTAAAGATTCATTCCAAAACTATATCGACTTTCAAAATGTGACGCGCACCGGTTTACGTATTCTGTGTGAAGAAATATTATAATTTCATCGTTCATTTTCTCGAAGCCTGCACTAAATAGAAGTGCAGTCCTTTTGGAAAGTTTTTTCTATTCGTCGTCATCTTTCGATTAGTATTATTTTCATTCATATGATGCTAAATATCAAATTGCACTCGAAAAATGTACAAGAGAATCTGAACATGAAAGTATGCTAAATATCAAATTGCACCCGAAAAATGTACAAGAGAATCTGAACATGAAAGTACGGAATGTGTGCATAATAAAAGAATTTCCGAGGAACAATAATATCAGACAGAATATGAGTTATAGAAACATCAAATCAAGGAAAACTTAATTCAGCTGTATATACAAATAATGTAGTTTACCAAAAAATTTTGAGTTAAACACTGTATATGTTTCAATAAACATTTTGGTATTCGTGTTTCTTAATAAATAGAAATATACATATAACAACAAAATTGCTACATATTTAAAAAACAAAATATCTCACAAATTTATTATACTGTATGAGCTAATATGCCCTTATATACAGTATTATAAGATTAAATCACAATATTTCCGTTCATTTATATGAGCGGGTAAATTCTAGTTCTAAATAATAGCATAAAAGGTACAGGCATGAACTGTGCTGCAGAATGATAGCTATTACTAATCTGTGTTTTGGGTCTTTATACTAATTCATGGCAATCAGAGCTGTTGCTCTTTGATGATAAATATGTGAACTGAGCTAAGAGAATTTTTTAATTAATTTAAATTTATATGATTCTATAATATAACAATTATATAGTTTTTTAAATAATACAATATAATCCAACAATTACCAATATTTGTATTTAAAAATTGATGCTTTTATACCCTAATTTTAATCAAAATTAAAAAAAAATTCATCTTCAAATTCTTTTCTGATCTTAGAAATTAATTATCTAATAATAATAATCTACAAAAACATGAAAATATGTTATTTAAACTCAATATTTTTGTAGCACTACAAATTTCTATATTTTGTTAATGTTCAAAATATTAAAAATATTTAATGATTAATATGAATATTGGTCAATTAATTTCTATATACAGATAATTTCTAACTTTATGAGTTAATTTATTTCTGGAACACTCATAAAGTAAGAACTTGTAAAGTAGGTATTTTTCCTAGAGACATAATGAGTCTATAGGCGGGATTATGCTCTCAACAATAAAATCTAACTAAAATAAAATTAAATAAATATCACCAAAGCCAATAATTTATGACTAAAGAGTGATTTATTTATCTAAAAAAATGAAAATATAGCCTTTAAAATCAAGAAAATAAAAAAAATAAAAAAAATTATTTGTCAGAAATATTAAAGAATTTTTATTCATATTCATCATCATCATCAACTGATGAATAGATATGCTTTTATATAGATGAACTATTTCCTTAGGCACAATCTGGAATGAAAGTTATATAAATAATTATGCATTGAAACAATAGCAGCTAGCCGAAGGGCATGTTACTACTACTTTGTGGTCTGCCATCTCGATTTTTACGATTTTGTAGATGACAGTATGTCTACTACAAATCTCAGCACCGTATTAAATAGATTTATGCTTTATTTGAAATATCTTATTTACGAATTTTAGTATTTATTTTTTGCAATTAATTTTCATATTTTTGATTTAGTTAACAGTTCATACTTGAAAAAATATTCCGAAACCTCAGAACTCAAAGTAGAAACTCATAAACCAAGAATTATCTGTATTTTATTAGATTCAAACAACTTGGATATCCAAATAACAGAATAAAATGAAAATCAAAAAACTAATTTGAAAATATTATTGAATTTTTTACAAGATCAAAATAAAGAATAATGTTCATATTTAAGCCAATTTTATAGTTTAACTTAATTAAAATTTCATTTATAACTATGCTTTTTAACAGAATATATTAACAACTTATTAATTTAATAAAAAAAAAAATTATTACCTGTAAACTTGTAACTGTAAATTTAGCTATCAATCCAATTGTTTCAGGATAATTTTCAACTTTAACAAGTTCCCCTAACTGGTAATTGGATTTTAATCTGGCTAACAGTCGACAAAATTCATGATAATTATTAGGATCAGACAATCCCTGTATATTTAAATAAATTTTCATTAATAATTAATCAAAAATTTTTATTTTCAATAAATATATTTTAATATAGTGTAAATAATGTAATAACAATTAAAAATTAAAATTTTTTTTATCAAAGTTATAGAATATCAGAAAATTTAGCAAACTTTTGATAAATTAATATTTTTTAAATGAATAATTTCATA
The DNA here is from genome assembly GCA_000484575.1 of Olivierus martensii. Lineage (NCBI taxonomy): Eukaryota > Metazoa > Arthropoda > Arachnida > Scorpiones > Buthidae > Olivierus > Olivierus martensii. The sequence continues at coordinate 7,159 of AYEL01090795.1, forward strand.
TTAATATAAAATCTTAGCTTCAATTCTTAGATTGTACTTAAATATCAACATGCAGAATTTTCATGTATAAGAAATAATGCTTGATTACAGATAAGCAATCAATTAATTATAGTTATATACAAGTTATTCAAACAAAAAAGTAAAAAGAAACTCAGTGTACTGTCTAAATGAAATACATGATATCAACTTTATATTTACAACTAGACTGCCAATATATTTCTCATAAAAATCTTAAACAAACTAATTAGGGAATATGCCCCAAATATTATTACTAGTGAAATTACCTTTAGGAGATTATTAAAGTTAACATGTAATTAATAATTGTTTTTAATTAGGACTATGGTGCCATCATCAACTGTCTTAATAATTAATTATTTAAATTAGTATATCTATAAATAAGCCTTATTCGAAGTGGAAAAAGATATTTTTATTATAGAAGTACTTTCGACTTCAATAAGTCATCATCAGCTATACATAAAAACAATTAGAATACATCGTTTTGGAATACAATATTCAGAATGTTATTTAAAAAATTTAAATGATTAAAAGAATTATAACGAAAGTTAAGATTACATAATTAAATTAAAAACAAATAAAGGGAGTCTTAATGTCACTTAAATATAATATATAAGAATAAAAATAAATAAAGTTTAATTAAAAAAATAAAATAAAATACAGTGAAACCTGCCTAAAACCACCACTAATGGTTTTCAAAGAAATGGTCTTTTTAGAGAGGTGGTCTTTTTTATACAGTTCAAAAATACAGTGTACTGTATTAAAATTATCGGTAGTGTAGTGATACAAGTACCTGTACTGTACTGTATCTAAAAAATAATACTGTAATATCTAAAAAATAAATAAAATCTAAAAGTTTTTGAAGGATATTTGCTTTTATTTTTTTTAACTTTATCATCAAAAAATTACATATACATGTACAGTAATACTGTACTCCATTCCTACAATGAGCTAATCATTGTAGTTTACAGGGATAAAAAAATTTGTAATAGAACTTTGTTTACTTTTAACTGCTTTATGTACTACTATAGAATTTTCAAATTCTATTTCTAACTTATTTAAAAGTTCTGTCAAATGTTCACTGTTTAATTTATCAGCAGTGCATTTTAATGATTTTATTGTACAAACTACATTTTCTATTGGCACTTTTTCGTAGTCTTCATTTTCCCCTTCACTGGCTTCCTTATCCTCTTCGTCAGGAGCATGATCAGGTTCCAAAGCATCAGTAAGAGTTGTTGTTCCCAGTCATACTCAAGAATTTCTGAGTTTGGCACATCTTCATCAATTGCATCCAAGTCTGTTTCAATGTATGCTAACTGAAATTGTTGTTATTTCCTGTTCCACTGGATCGAAAAAATCTGAATTTAAATTCTCAAGTTCACCGCTGTTAACACCACATTTTTTAAAACATTTTTGTATTGTTGTCTCATGCACTTCATCCCATGTAGTCGTATCCAAGAAACAGCATCAGCTAATGAAATCTGCTTTGCTAATTCACTAGCAGTGGAAGTTTGATCCATACGAGCAACCAAAGCTTTCAGCATTTTTTTACAATAATGCAATTTAAAAGAACGTATGATACCCTGATCCAAAGGTTGAAGCCTGCTTGTTGTGTTAGCTAGAAGAAATTGCAGTTTCACATTTGAAAGTTTTAAGTCTGGATGTGAAGGAGCATTGTCTAAAAGAAACAAAACATTCCTTTTTTGAGCTGACATTTTTGAATTAAACTGCTTTATCCAGGTGGTAAAAACATCAGTAGTCATCCAAGCTTTTTATTATTGAACCATTTAACGCCAAGTCTTGACAAATCTGTGTTCTTAAAACAACGAGGTCGAAACAATTTGTTTATTACAACGGCCGATTCTTTTTCACCAACTGAATTTGTACACAACATCACTGTTAATCGCTCTTTGGACATTTTCCCCCTAAACATTTTTTCGACTTTGCTGCTAAAGATTTATCTGGTAAGTTTCAGTAAATTAAGCCAGTCTTATCTAAGTTAAAAATATTTTTTGCATCGAAATCTCTACTTATATCTTTTAGTCTTTCACTCCAGTCCAATACAACATTTTCATCCACATCTGCTCCTTCGCCATTTATTTTACGAAACACAATATTATTCCGTTTTTGAAAACTCTCTAGCCAGCCATTGCTGGCCGTGAAGTCTTGACATCCAAAAGCTGTTGCAAATTCTTTAGCTTTTTCCTGGATTATGGGTCCACTCAGAGGAAATCATTTACTTATGCATTTTTGAATCCATTCCCAAACAAGATTGTTAATTTTCTCGTATTGCTGTGGCCAGTTTCGCTTCTTCTTTTCATTTCCATTTTCACACCATTCTCTTCGATGTTGTTCCTTGTTTTTTTAAATTTTTTGTATCTGCGTTTTACCACAATTGAATTTTTTGGATAAAATCACGTTGTGACAATCCGGTCTCGCTAGCACGGATGACTTCCATCTGCTCTTTCAAATTTAAAATTGTATTTTTGCGTTTACTAGCCATTGTGACTTGCAAGAGATGACAGCTTCGTGCAGTAAAACAAAACAAAATCAAAACCAAATCATTCCCATGCTTCTTTCTACTAACTTTCCCTTTCGCGTTTGGACTCATCCACTTCAGCTACGCGCCGATTTCAACCAATAGAGAATTCGATCTCGTGTAACGTCAAGAGAGCTGCGTCGGAGCATAGATTAAAGAAAACAAGATGCGAAACTAGCGATGAATGAAAGTGCTGTCCCTATTGACAGTGAGATTAACTAATTATTTCTGTTGAGATATCGGAATGTTTGCATTAGCATGTGGGTTTTAGCTGTCACCATTACTATTTTATTTTATAAATTTTAAACTTATTTTATTTTCATTGTTTTTTTTTGAAATTTAACCAAATGGGAAAGGATGTTAGAGTTTGTGAAGAACTTCACTGTATAATAATATGAATAATTGCAAATTGTTGTTTTTTAACTTCCAATTAATTAAGGAGGTAAGTTATTTTGAATATCACAATGATAGTGGCTCTAAACAATTACCAGAAATATTCTTACTATTATTTTTCATTGAGACTAAACTGGAAAAATGGCTGAGAAAGGTAAAACAAAAAACTCAAGTAGAAAAGCAAAATATTTATGCAGTGATTATTTTGAAGAGAGAGACTTTATGAATACCCTGAGAACCTGATTATTGCCAGAAGCAGGACCAACTTTAATAATGAGTTAACTTAATTAAATGAGAAATAATTTATTGTAATAACTTTTAAACAATAAGTTATGCATTTATGTTACGTATTTATATTAGCATATCTATGTAACATTTCTGTTTTATTAGTTTAATACATTTAAATAAAAGGAGTTTAATCCATAATAGGAGAAAGATTTTAAATTTTATTTAACTGAAACAACGTTTAAGAATTTAAATTTGTGATACGTTGTAGTAAATTGATTGTACTGAAACTAAAAAATTAATAATAAAGTGTATAAATATTTTAAATGTAATTTTTTTTGTTAATTACATTCTTCTATTTAACTTGATTAAATACAAAACTATCAACGCTTGTATGCATAATTTTAAAACCAATCGTTTTATATTGAAATTTTGGTTATTAAAAAACATGCAACATTAACGGACAGAACACCAGCAAAACATGAAAATTGTGATAATTGTTCTGGTTAAATAATTTGTGCTTGCACGTACTTTGTAATGCTAACTGCCACTAGTAGCGCTGAGGGCAACAATGGTATACCATTGGGTTAATGGGAGTGTCGCATCTTGTTTTCTTTAATCTATCCGTCAGAGCGGCTTGAGTTAGTACAAAAATTTAAAAAGCAAAATATCCTTCGGAACTAGTCATTTTAACAGGATTTTTAAAAAAAATATGATTTTATTGCCGGTCGCGGTCACGTTAAGGGAGGGTCATTTTAAAGAGGTCAAAAACGATGTTTTATATATACGAAACGGGATGTACCATCTAAAAAGTAGTCGTTAGTTCAGGGGGTCGTGTTACGAAGGTGGTCGTTTTAGCAGGTTTCACTGTATTTAAAACAAAACTGTTAACTTAATTCGGAATAGTATTGGAAGATTACAAAAAAAAGTCATATGGGGGTTTTGAAACCATTGTGGTGGTATAATAACTGGTCGGTTGTCATTTATAACATACATCCTACTATTATAATATTCGATGACAATGGCTTCCGCCATTTTTATATCTTCCACTTTACTTATTTGTCTTATGACATGCACTTGATCTCATTGGACGTTGAAGTCATATTGGTAGCAATGTTTAATGAGTGCAGTGTTGAAGCTCGCTTTTCTTATTTTATCTTGGTGTTCTCTTAATCAGGTATTTAGAGACCTCATAGTGCTACCGACATACATTTCTTGTCTGTCAAGGTCATTGTTGTAGATAGGAATGATATATACACCGGCTTGTTGTAATGTTGTTGTTGGCAGTTTGATGTTCTTTAAATTGTGAAAGATGATTATTTAAATTTTTTAAATAACATTCTGAATATTGTATTCCAAAACGATGTATTCTAATTGTTTTTATGTATAGCTGATGATGACTTATTGAAGTCGAAAGTACTTCTATAATAAAAATATCTTTTTCCACTTCGAATAAGGCTTATTTATAGATATACTAATTATTTAAGTTGAAGTTTATTTATGCAATATTAATTATTTAAATTTAGGCTAACATGATACAATCTAATATTTAATAACTGAACTCTAATTTTTGATTAAATTCCTGAAATAAAAATTTGCCATGCCTAAAGTCAAATCATTGAAGATATTACTATTTGCAATTCTTTTTCAATCACTAAAGAATTGTGATATAGTTATTTTGTCTTTCAAATAGCTACAGCAGAAAGTTTCTGGATACATGGATATATATGTACTGTATTCATAAAACCCTTTTGCCGATTCATTTTTTTTAAACACCAATTTCAATTTATTTCTTGTTTACTTGTCTTAAAAATTATGTTTTTGTTAATTCTTGCATGCCCCACAGTTTGGAAAACATTGGGTTAAGGTATTAGAGGTATTAACTTAATGTTCCAGTTTCAATTCTGGACAAGGGCAAATTTTTATTTCTGGAAATTAGTTAAAAATTAAAGTTCAATTATTAAATAATAAATTTAGGCTAACTTATATAAGGTGAATCCATCTAATTAGTTAATTATTAAGATAATATATGGTGACATTGTAGTTCTAATTTAAAATTAATTAATTATAGTTTTACTAAAATAAATCAATTAAGGGTCATTTGGCAACAGTAATATTTAAACTATATTTATTTAATATTATGTTAGCAAACATATTCCAAATTTTCCTTCTATGTAAAATATATCATAATTACCACATCCTCATTTTTATGATAAGATAACCAACATTCAAAAAGAACCATGATCTCATAGGGCATGGAATAATTTCCTAGCTTTATACAATAGAAATAGTTCTTGACTTATGACAGAGTTCGGTTTCAAAACCTGCCATTGTAAGTCAGAATGGTTAGAAGTGGAAAATACCCAAAATTTATAGATTTCTCACTTCCAATGTTTACTAGGACATTATACATTATCTTAACAAACATAAAGAACACAAAACTACAATCAGGCACAAAAAAGGATACTTTTCTCATATCTCATCATTGAATCAGGGGACTCAAACAATAGAATTGTATTGACCAATCACAATTATTGGATTTTATTGTCATCATAAGTGTGAGGAAGTTAACTTTGACCTGTCCTAGTTTGATTTTATTATGCTTATTTATAGATAAGCATAAAAATATTAAATTAATATTTATATTAGTTTTAATTAATCATACCTTTTTGGGGATCATTTCTTGCAGAAAGTCTTCCCAGTTAAAATCCACGGTGGAGATGAGTTAGGCAGCTTTACGGTCTAAATTTAAGAATAACTTTTTTTTTTTTAATTCTGTAAAAAATAATATGTTTATTATTTACAAATAAAAAATTTACCTCCAAAATTCTAACTTTATCCATGTTAATTTTACAATTATATCTAGTATCGTAAGTAAAATTATGATTATGCACTCTTCACTCATTTTTTCATTTTTTTGTTTTAAAAAATTTCTGATTTAGGCAATCGAATTAGTTAAAATACTTAAATATCGAATGCAGCCGTTATGAAACATATTTGTCAGAAAATACTATGCTAATGATGGACAATATCAGGTTAAAAAGCATATCATAGCTTACATTTAAGAATTACAAAATCATATATTAAAATCTACTTCTCACGATCAGGGCAATAAGACAATTTGCGAACATTTGGTGCAAATGTATGCTCCTAATATTTATAACATTTTAAAGATAAATAACCGGAAACAGTTCCGGTTATTTAATAACAGGAAACACAGAAACTCTGAATGATACTGATAAGATCCCCTTAAAAGGTAAAAGGATTCATCTTTTATTTTAAAGAATTTCGCTAAGAATATATTATTCGAGTTTCGTTGTTTATTTTAATCTTTTAAAAGTTTTATTCGGTTTGACTTATAAAGAATATATAGATAGCATTAAACGCACCCTATATTAAACTCTGAAAAATTAATATCTTTGAAAAAATAGTTGAGAGATTTTTATTTGATGAAATTAAATGTATATTCTTCGTTAAATATATATCAATAAAAATAGTCCCTTGCCCTGAATAAAAAAAAATGTAACCTTTACAAATTATTTTGCGACTGTACAAAAATGTCGATGTCTCTCTCTATTATCAAGTGTATTTTGAAATTTCCGATTATTAACAATATAGTCCCTTGCCCTGAATAAAAAAAATGTAACCTTTACAAATTATTTTGCGACTGTATAAAAATGTCGATGTCTCTCTCTATTATCAAGTGTATTTTGAAATTTCCGATTATTAACAATGAAAATATAAAATTAGAAACCGCTCAAACAAAAGCGACGCTGTAACTCTCCCGGTTAAAATATAACTTATTTTTCATTTCATACTATTTCAACTTGGTATTTTGTTAGATATATTCTCTAACTTCTGAATAAATATTCAAGCAACGAAATACGAGGTGTATTCGAAAAGTAAGGGCCGTTCGGTCATAAAAAAATATATATATATTCGTTAGAAAAACTTTTTATTGGCGGTTTTAGTTTACTACAAACCTACTTCACTTTTCCACATAATCGCCGTTCACTTCTAAGCACTTTACGTAACGTTGCACTATCTTGCCTGAGAATTGAACCAATTGACAATGGCAGTTTTGAGTTCCTCGTCATCTTCAAACCATTGTCCACAAAGCCATTGTTTGAAGTGCAAAAAGAGGTAATAGTCTCTGGGTGTGAGATCGGGACTTTAGGGTGGGTATCGAAACACGATTTCATCGGTCTGGATACTGGGCCTGCCACTCCGCTCTTCATTATGCACATTTGTACCCGACTTTAAAAGTGGTCGTCATTGCTCCCGACCACTTTTAAAGTGTCGACACCATTGTCTAATCTTTCCTTCACTCATTACTGTAGGCCCATAAACTAGGCATAATTCTGATGAATTTGAGCAGCTACAGATCCTTTTGCACACAAAAATCGAATAACAGCACGCACTTCGCAACTGGCGGGAGCAATGATTTTTGAAGCAATTGTTGTTTGCTTTCACCAACAGTCAAACGACTACTGAATCAAAACAATGATTTTAGTGGTTTCGTAAACAATCCATAGATTGCGCTACATTTGTCAACTTGTCTCTGGGTGTGAGATCGGGACATTAGGGTGGGTGTCGAAACACGATTTTATCGGTCTGGATACTGGGCCTGCCTCCGCTCTTCATTATGCACATTTGTACCCGACTTTAAAAGTGGTCGTCATTGCTCCCGACCACTTTTAAAGTGTCGACACCATTGTCTAATCTTTCCTTCACTCATTACTGTAGGCCCATAAACTAGGCATAATTCTGATGAATTTGAGCAGCTACAGATCCTTTTGCACACAAAAATCGAATAACAGCACGCACTTCGCAACTGGCGGGAGCAATGATTTTTGAAGTTATTGTTGTTTGCTTTCACCAACAGTCAAACGACTACTGAATCAAAACAATGATTTTAGTGGTTTCGTAAACAATCCATAGATTGCGCTACATTTGTCAACTTTATTCTGAGCTGCCAACATTTAAATATGAATAAACGACCCTTACTTTTCGAATATGCCTCGTGTCAATTGCCCTATATTTTATAAAAAAAAATATATATATATATATCCGATCGGCTGCATTTGTCAACTTTATTCTGAGCTCCAACATTTAAATATAAGTAAACGACCCTTACTTTTCGAATACGCCTCGTATCAATTGCCCTATATTTTATATAAAATATATATATATATCTTCAAATACGATGCATTAAAATATTTACTTTTTAAGCAGGTTTTTATACTAGAATAAAAAGTGTTTCATAGAGCACAGAAATACTAATATTAAAATCGTACGTATTTAATAATTGGAATTATAATACAAAGAAATATTTGAGAAGTGCCTAATAAAAACAAAACATCTATTATAGCTATACTGTATATTTTCGAACAGAGTAATTGATTATTACTATAAGACACCGATGAGCTGCGTATGTTAATTTTAATAAACATGAAAACAATTATCATTCTTAAAGCAAAATCTATAATTTAAATAAAAAAAAAAAATAGTTTTATCAATTTAAATTTTTTTACAATTCCAGTTTTAAAAATTATAATAATGCTAACTTAAGTATCTACCTAAACCAGGGTGTCCAATCTTTTGTCTTCCTTGGGCCACATTTGAAGAAAAAAATTGTTTTATACTAATAAAACAATTAAATATACTAATTCCAATAATAATTGATAGATGGCTGGATGGCACGTGGTAACGTATTGACGTGCAACGCATGAGGACCCGGGTCCGCATCTCCTGAAAAGTTTTTCCAGAGTTCCGGGCTTGCCCCCCTCCACGGGTGTGGGTTCAGCCCGTGGTTGGAACTGGCCCCTCCCTTTTTCATATTTTACGCCCCTTAGTAATCTTCCTGATTGGAAAGGGGCGTAAAATATGAAAAAAGAAAGGGAGCGTAAAACAACAACCAAAAAAAAAGATATTTGTTAAGTAAAAACTTAGTGAATAATATGCAATATATGATATCCAAAAGGGAGCGTAAAACAACAACAAAAAAAAAAAGATATTTGTTAAGTAAAAACTTAGTGAATAATATGCAATATATGATATCCATTATGACAAATAAGCAAAAATATCGTAGTATAATAATCTTTGACTTCTTTTCACCCAGAAATTTTTTAAATCATTGAGCAGGTCAAGAAGTTTTAATCACTGAAATAAGTAATATTTTAGAAAATGGAAAAAGGAAATTTAGATAGGTATTTAAATATAAATAGAAAAGGTAGATAGGTATTTAAATAATTAAAACTTCGTTAACTTCATTAAGTATATAAAACTCTCAGTATTTTAAGGAAGTTTACGATTTTATATTGGGCCGCATTCAGTACAGCGGTGTGTCGCATGCGGCCCGCGGGCCGCGGGTTGGACAGTTCTGACCTAAACGATCATTGCGCAATTTATTACGATCTAATTCTTCTAAAGTTTCATTCCTATGTAAAAACAAAACGATAATATCCAAAAATAGATGATTTTGCATTTTTGGCACATTGTAAATACTGTATATAATTCTAGTGATTTTTAGAGAGAACGTTCCTAATCGACAGATCGATGCTAATCAACGAACTTTTTGTGGTAATCAGTTCTGAATCAACATAAAAAAATGTGAATAAAAATATTTATTCACATTTTAAATATTTATTAGTCCTAATTAATCAATACATATTCACTATTTTGTAAATTTTAAATCTGTCAATTGGGTGTGAAACAAGTCTTTAACACAGTTCGATTTAGGATAATCTAGCAATATAAACACATTTAATCTTTCTTTACGGTTTTCTATACTTCAGGTAAGAAAATAAACTTCTTGTTACCGAAAAATTGTGTTCGCATTTCCATACTGGCATCTGTTTTGATCCAATATAGCAATCATTTCTACCTCATCGCCACATTCTGCTATATGTAAACCGGAAACACTGTTACTGAAGATCTTACTATTGATGAGATTAAAACGTATTCGAAATAGAGTGACTGCCCTAACAATTTTTTTTTTTTTTGCTAGGCTGAATGAGGAGCTATCAAATAAATTGGTTAATCATTAGTACGTTTCAAGAGTAAAAATAAAATTAGAAATTTGATTAAACTGGTTTTTAATTAATTAACTTTATAATATGGATGTAATTTAGCTATTTTTATATCATCAGATATTGATTCAACAATTGTTTTTGAAAATTATCTTTCTTTAAATACTAAAAAGTTATTATATCCAAGTAAACAATTTTATGTGTCATCTTGAAAATTAGTCACCAAAATTACCGTGCATACTAAAACTCACACTAGAAAAATCGTCCTTAAAACCAATAAGAACGAAGCGGAAATATTGATTTGTTCATCCTATTTTATCGATGTTTACTAGCAATTAACAGTAAACACTATTGAGGTAGAACCCTTGGTTAGAACTCACTTGTCAGTGATACGTACGAACAAAATAGAATGGCCGGTCAATTAGTATTCAACCATAGAATTAGTAGGTGTTAAATTATGTATTGAAATGAGTATAATTAATAGAATTCAACGCCATCATAGAAACCACTTAGAAGAAAATTTTGATTTGTCTAGAAATATAACAAAGTTTTCCACATTCAGAGAAACTAAAAAGGGAATCAAAAGTCCATTAATCTTCACTTAATTCTTATATTACAGCTTTTATCATCTGATATTTTTATGCATTTAAGTGGTAATCATCAATTCTGTTCAGATTACAATTTTTGAAAGTTTATAATGTAACAAAAATAATTATCCTCTATTTTTAATAAAATTCTGATAGCCGGTTGATTTACTTTTACGCAAACGTTTATTGCATTTAATATTGATGTAAAATATTTTAATTTTATTGAATCATTTTCTTTGATTTTTTTTTATTATATGAATTACAAATATACTGTAGAATAGGATAAATGTTATTAAGTTTTTAATATATGAAGTGACATATGTGAAGTTTCGTTTTTTAAAATATTCATGAGCATTATAAATAATCTCTCTTGATGATGAATTGATTTGTCATGTCCTAAACCAAACCATCCATCATAAACAAAAAATAATCCAAACTGAGAAAACGAAACTACTGTAGCCCTTCGATCTTTGACAATTCGATAAAATACTCGCTACTTATTGGATGAAACCAAGGACGTTTTTAAAAAAAAAAAAAAAAAAAAAGGGAAAACTTTAAGCACCCATATACTAAGGCTGTCAAATTTGTATTTTTAGTAACAAATATTATTAGTTCCAGTTCCAGAGACAAAAATCTTATCTCTTAGTTTGGAATTGGCCCGCCAGCGACAAAAGTACTAATCATTTACATTGGAATTGGCTACCAACAACAAAACATTGGCTACGTTCAGCAGACTCAACTGTTCTAAGTGAGCAGATGAGTTGTAGTAGTAGCGGTTGGTATATCTGCTGAACGGCAAGTAGTAACAGGGGGCACGATTATTGAAGAAAACCACTGAAGAAAACGAAGCCAATTATAAACATCATTAAATACGTATACTTTACATATTATCATTTATTCTTTTGGATTAATAACATCCATGGGCGCAGCCATCTTGAAATAACTCAACATGTTGGATAGTAGCGTAAATGAAATCCGCTAGCAAACATGACGTCATTCACTCAACAAGTTCGATAGTAGCGCTACCTTGAAGATGCGTTCAGCAGAAAATCTCTCAACTGTTCCACAACAGTTGAGAGATTGAGTCTGCTGAACGCAGCCATTGACCCCGTCAGCCCCAAAAATATCTGTTACTTTGGAACTGAATGTTGCCACGAAAAATACCGCAATAATCGAATCCGCGATAATCGGGATAAATAATGCATGTAAAATGGGTGATCACTGCCAAGGATTTTTCAAATCTATTAATTAAATTTTATATACGAGGTACAAAAAATGTGTTAAACGTGCCAATCTTCTAAGC
>AYEL01090797.1:0-14969 GCA_000484575.1 Olivierus martensii
TATGTGTGATATATGAAAATCCATATTTCATCATAGTTCAAGGATTACTGTAATGACTTTTGTCAAATTTACTATATGTGCATGATACTAGACGTTATTGATAGTATCATTTTCAGTATGAATACGAACTGGAAACGGAAGTTTTCAATTAGTTAAAACCATGGTTAAAACAAACAAAAGAAGAAAAACAAACTTTTATTAAAAACTTACAAAATTTCGAATTGTTGAATTTAAAATTGATATACTGTATAAATTTTGATATATATTGATATATTATTTATATATAATATTGATTTATTTTGTCAACAAATGATGCCACTTTCAGTTCTGTTGAATACTAACGGCCGTATTCACCAAATAGGATCGAGATCGAGTCTAATCCTCGATCACAGAATCTGAGATCGAGTTGGAAGCTAGATCGAGATTCTGTTGGTATTCACCGAATGCGAATTAGATGATCCGAGAGACGATCGCCTACTGTTAGTAAACCGTCATATTATTGGTTTAAAATATCAAATGCTAATGATGTCATGCTGAAACTACAGTACTTTCAGAAACTTATCAGATTATAGGTGTTAAATTTTGTGTATTCTTACCATGGAAAAAAATCGACAAATATTTACTATATTTGAAAAAGAAGTAATTTTAGAAATATTTTTCTTTAAAACTGACTAAACTGCGCATGAGTCGATCTCAATCCTTACTTCAATCCGAAGAAACTGTTGGATCAAGATCGGGATCAAGTTTTGTGTCCAATCCTGGATTCAAAATCCTGGTGAATACGAAACTATAGACTGATCGAGGATCATAGTTGATCTCGATCTCGATCCTGTTTGGTGAATACGGCAGTAAATGGCGAGGCGAAACAAGCCCAACCACCACAGACTGCTCAATCTTGCGGAGGGGCAAGCCGGTTGTATGATGTCGGGCCAAGCATGGATTCCATCAGGCGTGTCAAACTCATTTTAATTCAAGGGCCATTTAATGAGCCTGTAAGATTGCCGTGGGCCACATCACATTTAAATTTTTTTAAATTACATTTTAGAGTAAGAATTCAGAAATATAGAGAGGCTAATTAAAAACATTGTGTAATCAAATGAACATATTGCAAAAATATATAATTACTACATAATTGCTTTTAAGTATGCATATTTTTTTAATTTAATACCTCGTTATCAATCCAATTTTCTATTAAGCATTAAAAGTCACATTTTCTGTACAAAAACAGAAGCTTTCATTAAAATTTTATAAATTCAAATATCTATAACTAACATTTTTTAACACAAATAAATCTTCAACAAGCCCGTTAGCACGTCCTTCAAAGAGGGATTGTTTGGAACTTATTATTGTATTTGACTTATTGCACTGGAAATTTTTTTTATTATTTTTATTTTTACATGAAGTTGAGAGCCAGAATGTTGAGAGTACTTTTCCCTTAAAACATGAAAAACGCTGTTTAACAAGCCACATAGTTTTGAATTTCCCATTGATTTTATGTTATTAAAGATTTTTACTTAAAACTTTGTTACTCTTTTAGCAATGCATTGTTTGATTGTGTAGTTTCTAAATATCTGATTACTTTAAAATTTCAGATATTATGGTGCTGGATAATCCACTTTGGTTTTGAACATTATTTATTTTGAAGGTTGATATGGTCCATTCTAAACTATACAGCTAGTTGTAACATTTTGTAATGTTTCAAAGTTAGTCTGGACCATGTGAAATAAGTTGTCATCTAGAGGAGAATAGCTAAAACTCTCTTGGTCCAATTTGGTATTGAAAGAAACTTTTTTTTCATTAAACTCCAAAACAAAATCAGTTTAATAAAAATTGTGGGATGTTCCATTCGGGTTCTTAAGGCCTCATATATTATTTACATTATTATAATATGATATATTATTTATTATAATTAAAGTTTATTTTTATTACCCAAAACATATTTCTGCATATTTTATTTTACAATTTTGATAATTTACTAGTGATGGCTGAGTTGATTAACATTATTTTATGTTGTGTCGCTAGTCGCTGATATTAAATTGAAATATTTTATTTAACGTTCTTATAGCGAGAAATAATTCATTGGATTTAAAAAATGTTCCTCGTACCACTCTTCGAGATTTTATTACAATTTATTGCAATAAAAAGCTCGAAAAGTAATTTAGAACAAATTATATTCAATATTTTTCAAATATATGCAGATTTTATAATAAAGATTATTGTAGTTTCGATGTCATCATAGCAGAAATGAGTGATCAATATCTCGTTTTTAACAAAATGAGAACGATATAAAGTACCTTATAGTAAAGGTGACCACGGATTGAAATTTTAGAAATACTAGTAGTACTTAAATATATTTTAAAAACATAAATATAATTGTATCTCTGTTAATTGTAAATTTCATTTTTCTTCACAGAAATATCAGTAGAGTAAAAATGAAAATAATTTCTAAAAATGAGTGTCAATCGGTCGAAGGAATTATACTGACCAACTACCCTCTTATAGTTGAAAATATCCTAAACTCTTTAGATAATTCCGAGTTACTTAAATGCAAATATGTTTGCCTGTTTTGGAAAAGGATTGCTGACAAAATTCTGAATGGAAGAATAATCGTGATAAAAAGGGTAAATTTTTCAAATATTTAAAACATCGGTTAAATTTATAAAAGTGTAGAATGTTATATGATATAAAAATCTTGTATCATTTTCTAATTATTTAAAAAATAATTTAATCTAGATTTTGAAAAATGTGTTGATTTGGCACACGTTCGGCAAGTTTTGATAAATGCTAAATAAATGTTTGAATATTTTTTTGCAGAACTTAAAATACCAAAAATACCTTTTAAAATTTTAATAATTAAATAAACACAGATCAAAATTTTAACTAAACTTCATCTGAAATAAATGATTCTGTTTGAATTTTGCAGAATATTCCATACCAGACCACAAGAATGGCGGTGACAGAACCAGAACACCCTCTATGTTTGCATTTCCAACCATCACAGAGGGTTCAATTTTTGGTGGAATTTAACTTAAATTACATAATAGAAACATACTTAGGTGAAACTGAAAAATATTTTTTCTATCTTTAAATTAATTTATCAATGGTTTTATGATTATCTTATTGAATTGATTATTTTAGCAATCGTGAAATATTACGGAGTTTACAGAATGATGATAAAAAGTTATTGTAAATCCAATTTTGTACTTTCAGAATACTTGGAATTAGATACAGAGGAAATTTCTCCCACCAACTGTAAAATTAAGACCCAGATTGCTATATTCCCTTCAATTGCAGGAATAAAGTTGAAACGATTTTTATTTGATTCCAAACATATGCAGCTGAGTAGTGAGAAAAGAATAACGAATCTGACAGAATTAATAAACGTTCCCAAGGACGAACTAAAATGCATTCTATGGTTTACCGATGACACAAGTTATAATTATGAAAATGCATATCCGGATTTTGGGGTACCATCACTGTTATTGTCAACTTCAGAAAGTTTCTTTAATTTTGATGAAAGTAAAAACTGTGCCATAACATTTTCGGGAAAGAAAATGAATGCTGTTATGTTGAAAATTGTAGATGAACCGCCATTTAAGAACATTAAATCGAAATTTCTGAATGAAATTAAGAAATTAAAGAAATATAAAGTGAAACCTTTCAAATGTGTGTCTCTCCTGTTCATCAGTCAGTACTGTACAAAAGAAATACAAAACAATATTATATTTTTGTTTAAAGCAATCTTACCCAACATGCCGGTTTTATTATTTTCTGAAGTGCTTCTCTTAGAAATACCAAAATCTGATAGAAAAGATGAAAAAGTTTACTCGCGACGTTTTGAATACTATTTAAATGTTACTAATGCTGCTGTGATAAGAATTATACTAATTTGGTTAAACTAAGCTCTTAATAGATGTTAAAGGATATTAATTATAATCTTGCAAATTATTAACTGTTTGTATGTTTGTATTCATTTGAAAATGTTTAAGCATGTAAATCAGAAAATAAAAATTTTAGATTCATATTGATATAAGTTTTGATCGTTTACTTGTTGCGAGGAACTTAATCTTAAATCATAAACAGATCTTTGGCTATAGATTTATAACTAACAACTTGTCAAAATGCTTTAAGAAGAGTAAAAGATGAGATGCGTGATAATATAACTATTATGATTATGTTCTTATCCATACTATTTAAAATTACGAATGCCAGATTAATGAATAAATTATATTTATTTTTATAGTAAATCAGTGAAGTATATATAAAACAAGAGGAAATTTTATTGAAAAGTTAAGTGAAAGTTAAATAATTAGTCATGGTTTTCGATTTCGTTTTAATGGTATACGATTTCGTATTTTCGTAATTATATCATTTCGATTTTTTTTGCTGAAAAATTTATTTCTTCAAATGATAAACAATAGCAAAAGTAAATAATTTTATGGAGTACATTTTCATATGAATAACGATAGCGAATGAATTCAAGCTATCAGAGTAATATATATGGTAAGTAGTTTCATTTCATCTGTACACTAAAATTATACAGTATCAAACTTACAAACATCATATTTAAAAATAAATTACAAAATAATATAAGTCAGTAGAGGTCAATAGCATGGAGAAAGTGAGGATTATTTAAAGTAACAGTAAAATACTTTATTTAAGGAAATAGAAGGAAAATTTAAGAAAAAAACATATTACAGATTGTTCTCCTTGGTTTTATATTGACATAATTTGGAATTCAATATGCGTTTGAGAAAAACGCTTTTAAATAAATTTTTTATATTATGAAAAGTATTATTTAAGTATAAAACATGTTATAACATGTTTTACGAAACTTCGGCGGCCATATGCATTGACTTTCTCGATGTATTAAGAGATATCATAGTTCGAAAACCATATAAGAAACATATCTCAAAAAATCAAATTTTAAATTTAATCCCATATTATTCAAGATATGTGCCGATTTACTTTGACAATATCATGTGATTTCGATTTAAGCTGCATTTGTGTGGATAATTATAACGCCAATGTATTCGAAAATATTTTTTTTTCATGTTTTATTAGGTTATAATCATTTATTTATGATAAACTCTTACTTCATCCTTTCTGATAAAACTACAGTTGTATCCATTCAATATAAATTAAACTTCCGAGTAACCAATGAATATTTCTTCAGTATTGCAATTTACTTGAATGAAGAAATTGATTGAACACCAACAGTTGTTATTTATACAAGATGGTGATCATGCAACATATTAAATTAATTGAAAAAAGAATAACTGGAACACAACTGATGAGTAAATGTATTATAAATTTCGATCACTCAAAGTTTATTAATTTATATGATATCACCGCTCCAAAATTCAAATGTTTTTTCTAGTATCATAAATTTCATCTAAACTGTTTATATTGTTTAGGTTTTTAAGTTATTATTATTTCATATTTACTCGAAAATACTTGTAACAAATGAAAGTTGAAAATAACTGAATTGTCCAGTAGCGTGACTGTCTAAATCCGTTATTTATTAACGAAACAATTAGCGAAAAAGAACAGAAAACCTCCACGATAATCACTTAATTTAGCACATGTTGCTAATTTAAAAGTGAAAAATTTTTAACACTACTTCCATAATATTAGTTGCAGCCATGTTTGTAAATTAACCAGCTGTATGATATTCGATCATTGTTAGCAAAATATCATGTCAAAATAATTGAAAAATTCTTATCACATTTAATAAAAACACATATCATATAATGTGCAATTTTTGCATTATTTTATTATTTACGCAAAGAAAACTACGACAGAGAAAAAATTTTTGAGTATGGTGATTATCAAGAAGCTTTCGAACAGAGTTCTGTGTTAATGGAATAAAATTTGAATTGAAATAATATCAAATCCTTTCAAAGTATATCTCATACTATTTTTATTGAATAATCAATGTCATACGATATTCTTGATTATATATTTTAAACTGAATATAGCAAAATATGAAAACAAATAAAAAAGTATGTAGTTTACTAGCATTATACCCTTTCTACACTGGCACTTTAATCTAGAATAACTCGTTATTCTAGAATTTTGATATATGTTCTGATATATTTTGATATATATCTTTATTAAAATTATTTTCCCCCTATTCTCGAAATATAAATTTAAATCCATAAGTAAAATCAAATTTTTCTTTTTAATTGATAAAAGTTATCTAATAAAACAGAAAAAATAGATAACTATTAAAAATTTTATTAATTACTAACCATAGGTGGTAACTGCTATCCTTTATGAGTATATATAATTCCGCTTTCATCTTGACTATAATTTATTTTTATTATATGAATTAATTTTAGTCAAAATGCCTGTTAATGTAGACTTTTGTATTCTAGTTATCTAAAAATTTAATAAAATAAAACCAGTTTCTTTACTATATTAACAAGTAAAATTGATTAAAAAAGACACGCTGTCGTTTCTCTCGCTAATTTCAGCGAGAGACCCGACCGGGTCTCTTGATCCAGAACTTTAATAAGGGACGCCATTCTCATTTTTTTAATTATATGATTGCACAAGTCTGTAATCTGAATGTAATAAAGAGAATAAATATAATAATTACTTAATAAAAATTTGTTGTTAAATCTAAATTATTATTTAAAATATTTAGGTGTGCCGCCAAACATTGGAGCTTTGCGTGGTTTAGGACGAAAAGGGAGGAATGAGTCACGTGACGTATCACTATCCAATGGACAGCTGTAAATAGCGGAAAAAACCAGGAAAAAGGAATGCGGTACTTTCTATATCCAGAACTTTAAGGGACGCCATTCTCATTTTTTTTATTATATGATTGTACAAGTATGTCTGTAATCTGAATGTAATAAAGAGAATAAATATAATAATTAGTTAATAAAAATTTGTTGTTAAATCTAAATTATTATTTAAAATATTTAGGTGTGCCGCCAAATTTTAAAATGTGTTCCTCAACAGAAAAAATGTTGAGAACCAGTTATAGATTTGCCTTTCTTAACGAGTAAACATGGCTAGCATTCTTCTATGTATTACTGATTAATAATAAATGGGAATATTGATTCCCGATATTTTTGATCAATAATTTGTCTGTTTTCTGATAATTCTGATCATTTAGTAAATATGGGATGATTTATTTTACAGTTGATTTCGGCATCGTTGGATTTCGGACATCAGATTCCAGTGATCATGTGAGTGCTGATTAGCTCTTCACTCTCATTAAATGCAACAAATTTTCTGTGGTGCGTTTTGGTTCTGATTTTCTATTATTAAAAATATGTTAAATATATTTTTATTAAAATTAGAAATAATGGAAATGTTTTTATATTTATTTGATATTTTCTGCAGAACAAACTCTTCAATAAAATCTTTTGTTGAGAAAATGTGACAGTTATAATGATACGATCGACTTTTGCAACTCCTTTCAGCTTTTTTATTCGCATCGCATTGCGACTTTTCAATGCTATAAGTGAATTTATTGATATTTATTGCTTTCCAATGCAATAAATATATGTATTTTATACAAAAAGCTGTTTGTCTAAAATCCACATATTTATTCAATAGTGAACTGAACTTGTAAAATTTTTAGAATTATTTAAAAATTTTAGTAAAATTATCAAATTTTGAGTAAATTGGGAATGTAAAATGGTTGGACAAGTTGATTGTGAGCCATCTTGCCCTACCATTTTTCTCCATTATGCCTCTCTATAACATGCATATCCTAAATCAAAATGGCACGAAATAGAGCTGGTTGTAAAATGGTTGGAGAGGTTGATTGTGAGCCATCTTGCCCTACCATTTTACTCCATTATGCCTCTCTATAACATGCATATCCTAAATCAAAATGGCACGAAATAGAGCTGGCTGATTTTTCTATAAAAATATCTTACTACATAGTATTCTAAATGAATTCATCACATATTTTATTACCGCTTTATTCCAGACGCTATAATTTATAAATGAAAAAAGAAATATCAATATGACTAAAATATATAAAAATTATTTAACAGGAATGTTAGATTAGTTTTGGTTAAGCCGCCATATCCTCATGGGATATACTTTATCTGGCGGCGGCCACTTATACAGCCCATACAGGATGGCCAGCGTGGCGGCGGCCACTTATATAGCCCATACAGGATGGCCAGCACCCATGATGGGGTCAACCGGATGGTTGAAGGATGGGGTTCAACGGCCGGGCCCGGACCCCTCCTGAAAAACTGGAGGTGTGGGACCCGATCTTCCAAAATTGGTAAAACACAGCTTTACCACGCGGCCATCCGGCTGACATGTTTTTAACAGGAATAATATAAATATTGATCTTCCAAAATTGGTAAAAAACAGCTTTACCACGCGGCCATCCGGCTGACATGTTTTTAACAGGAATAATATAAATATTATTCCTGTTAAAAATTAATTCCTGTTTTTAACAGGAATAATATAAATATTATTCATAAGAAAAAAACAATTTCATATTATAGTGTAAGTAATAGTGCATCATACAGATTAAAGCTCAAAACTCAAATATATATGAAGAATGAGAAAATGGCATTGAACTATTTTAATCAACGACCCATCTTGCCCCATCCTATTATATATACACTTTAAAAATTTTTAACTGATTTGTAAATTCTGAAATAGTCGGTGGCCTTATGAACAAATAAATACAGCACATTAATTTTTAAATGATCCCATCCATTTAAATCTTCCTCGTTGCTTTATTATTCATTAAATAATTTTTTCATTGAGTCCTTCGATTATCCTTTTTATATATTTTAGTCTCTTAAAAAAATTGGAACTTTTTCTCCAATATTGTCAAAATCTTCTCTAAGCCATTTCATAAATTCTGTCATATAATAAAAGATAATCATTAAAAATTGAAGTATTCATTAAAAATTGAATGCCAAATCTTTATAGTTATGCAGTCATACTCCTTAGAAATTCTCTCTCATAATGATATGCAATAATGAAACTGAGCCTCCCAAAATTGCGGTCTCAGCATTTGCCTACTTTATCTATGGCAGACGATGAGTCTGATTAACCAATTAGATAGAAATTCACATACTATACCTTGTTTTAAAAGCCAAACGTACGCCGAGATTTATTCTTACGATTATGTGGGTTATGATTTTATGCTGAAATCCATAAGTTACTTATGCAATGTAATAAAAGATAATCATTAAAAATTGAAGTATTCATGCCAAATCTTTATAGTTATGCAGTCATACTCCTTAGAAATTCTCTCTCATTATGATATGCAATAATGAAACTGAGCCTCCCAAAATTACGGTCTCAGCATTTGCCTACTTTACCTATGGCAGACAATGAGTCTGATTAACCAATTAGATAGAAATTCACATACAATGTATATTAAACGATCAAGTTTGTTGAAAATGACCGGAATCGGATTATTTATTAATTTAACTTAACGATATAATACTGATTCAATTTTGATTATTTTCAAATTTCAATAAGTGAAAATATCAAATAAGTACAGAAAGGACTACCTGATTGATTCATCGACTCAATTTTTGTATTTAAGTTATATAATAATTTCGTCGGCAGATGGCGGAATGATTCATCAAATTCTTTCCATTTGATTAATTTGTTGTATTGTATTTAGTTGATAGATAATGCTATTTGAATAATTTTACATATTTTTTATATGCGTCTTAGAATCAGAGAGCATTGACAGAATTTTTATATGCATGTTATACCTGCTACAGACACAAAAACATAAAGTACTTTACGTTAAGCATTAAAGGACTTTAACATAAAAGTACTTTAAGGTTGATTTCAGACACGTTTTTGGAATTTTCGTTAGTATTCGCCATCTAGTGGGAAATTTTATATCGTCGTAGGGGGGAAAATCACGTAACTTCGTAAACATAAGTCGTAGCTTATTTAAGTTGATTGCATTCGATTCGGAATGGTAAGATACATCTAAAATCGTTTAAAATATCCTATTATCTATAAAAGTTCTGCAGAAAATCATAAAAAAACATGATTCTGAGTCCCAAATTTGGAGCCCCATACTTGAGAATGGAACTTCTGCACCATATGGAAACTTTACCAATAAACTTAGGAGTGTTTAATTAGGAAGGAAGAAAAAGGGAAGGTTGAAATTCCGCTGGGATTTTTTTCTCCTCTCTTACCAAAAATTTTGATTACATTAAACTATAAGATAACCGATCTACAATATCGTTTAAAATTATAAAAAAATATTTAAATGAAAATTAAGTGAGATTTCACTTTTTTAATTTTTGCTAATTAATTAGGTTTAATTTGTAAACAATCGCAACCATTAACATTGAATATTCCACTAAAGGGGCTGGGATTTTAATAAAAATTCCAGATATCGAGAGTTGAAGGCTGGGATTTCAATAAAATTTCCAGATATCGAGAGTTGACTATATTTGCAATTTTGTAGCCTATTCATTATCTACAGGGGCTGAAAATGGCTGGGGCGAAATGTCCTGGGGGCGAAACGTTCTGGGGCGAAATGTGCGGTGAAAAGTGCAGGGGGCGAAATGTCCTGGGGGTGAAATGTTCCAGGGGCGAATTTCGGGGTGACTTTTCTGGACCCCTTATTTATCAGGCCATCCCATAAGTAATGTAATTTTTGCGTGAAGAAAAAAAATTACCAAGAACAATCTTTTAATCATCAGAATAAGTGCCTCCCAGTACTTACAACTTTCTCCCACTGTTTAACAAGTTTTTGAATGCCAGACTTGAAGAAATACATGGATTTCAATCCAAAAAACTCGGACAGAGTTCAGTGCATTTCCTTGACATTTAGAAGTTTTTCTCCAGAAAGACAGTGTTTGAGACTGCAAAACAGATGGTAATCGGATGGTGCAAGGTCAGGGGAATATGCTGGATAGGAAAATTTTTCCCATCCAAACTCTTGCAACTTGGCACAAGTCATTGTGGCATGTGTGGGTTTCACACGGTCACCACACCTTTATGATTAAGAGTGCCAGACATTTTTCCTGCAAGACAGTGCATAGATGCTGACAGTAGACCTCCCCTATAATGAACTGGTTCAGTGGCAGAAGCTCATAATGAATTATGCCTTGCATATCCCACCAAACATTCAGCAAAACCTTATGTGAAAATGTCCAAATTTAGCTACTACTGTAGCACAATCTGTTTAGGAAGCCCTGATGTTTGTGCTTAATTTTGTAGTACAGAATCCATTTTTCATCTCCCATAACCAATCTTTTCAAAAACAGCTCTCTCTTTTCATGGGAGTGCAAGTGTCCACACATTGTCGCAAATTTTGTGGCATGAGCTCATGAGGTACCAACTTACCCAGTTTTGATATATAACAAGGTCCTGTAGATGCCTGTGAATAGTTGAATGGATAAATGAACAATTGTGGTTAATTCCTTGACTGTTGCCTCTGGATTTCCCTCAACAGTAGCTCAGCACATCATTATCCAGCTAAACGTATCATCATATCCCTGAGGGTCTTGTTTCCAAATCAGAATTTCTGAAAACCATCCTTGGCACTAACATTCAGGGTACTCTGTCCATATATGGTATTGATGTTTCATGTCATTACAGATCTGTATGCCCTTGGTTACACTCATACAGCATAATATGCCTTATGTGCTCTTCAGACACAGCCATTTCCTTTAGACTTTAATAGCACAAGGGATGCATGTACAACTGTTGTTCTCTGCCTCACATTACATGAAGAGCAAGTCCTGCAATATGTCTTATCATGTATTTGTCTACATCATCTTCTGGTGACCAGACAATGACGTAGACCAATATGTCTTATTATACTCTTGGTCTACATCATTGTCTGGTCACCAGAAGCACTTCTGTGGGACATGCGAAAAACAACATTATTTATAGGATGACCTGATTATTTTATACTGTCAAATTTCATTGTTGAGAACATAGCCCATATTTTTAACATTATGTCTATGGGAAATTGATTCTTGGTTTAAGAATTCTTACTTTAAAGGCATACTTCAGGAATGAATTAACTCATAAAATTGGAAATTATCTGTAGTTCAGAAGGTATTAGAAAGAAACCTTAGAAATTTGAATGTCTGCAATTTTTAAATGGTTGAAGATAGAAGAGTTAATCGATGTGTCACTGAAATTATTTTCATGCTGACTTTCCTGTTAAAGTTCATAAAAATCCAGTAGGTAATGCATGATACATTAAGAGATTACCTCATAAATTTAAATGTCCACCATTTTTAAATAGTTAAAGGTAGAAACTTAAGGAATGGCAGTGAGGTTACCTTTAAGGTCAATACATCAAAACTACATTTCCTCGATATATATTAATTAGTTCAAAAGTTATATAGAGAGCATTGTGATCTTATAAAAACCTCACTTTCTTTCAGAAAGTAGAATAATTATATATCTAAGATAATAAATAGTCAATCATCATCATTCATTTTTCTTTAAAAAAAAAAAAAAAATGACAATACTATGACCATTAATAATCTTTTCTGCAAGAAACAAAAAATATTTTTGTTAAATTTGGAAAAAATGAAGATATATTCTCATGTACCCCAGAAAAAAATTATTATTATTATTATTATTATTATTATTAAAATAAAAAACTTACCAGATGCTCTTGGTTGTAAACCTGATGATATCTGTGAAGCAACTGGCTTTCGAATTATATGTCCTGTTGCAGTCATAATGGTGCCAGTGCTATTTAAAGTTCCAGAGATAAGAGAAGTCAAAGTTGTTGCAGGAGTAGAAGGTTTTGTTAACAATGTTTGCTGTTGTAACATTGTTTGAGATTGAGACTGTATTGGTGACTGAATTTGAGGCAAAAGTTGAGTTGTTGGTAACTGTGGTTGGGATGGTGTAGATGTAGGAATTGTATTACCAGTTCCAGATACAGGAGTCAGGGCTGTTGAAGGAGGCATATCATATTTTTGGAGTTGTAACAAATAAGCATCAGCTAAAGAATCAATAAAAAATTTTGTAAATTAAAAAGACATTAACCAATAAATATTATAAGTTTATCATTTATCATAATTAAATATTAAACAAGCTTTTTAATATGAGTAATATGATATTATATTTAATTGATCTCACATTTTTTCATTTTAAAACTTTCTAATATTTAACATTGTAGTAAATAATTATAAATTTAACTTATTGATATGAAAGAACTCTAGTTAGTTAAATATAAGTATGATAAAATTTAAAATTTATGAAATATATAAATTAGCAGAAATAATTTTTGAATCCAAGAGATTGAAAAATTACAGTAGGTCTTCATTTAACATGCTGTTAATATCATTTTAGTATTACATCACAAACAAAAACTAAATTAATTAAAAAAAATTTTTAAGATCAGTTTATATGTTTGGACTTTGATTTTTTTGGAATTTGGTTGTAACAATATAACTTAATAAACCTCAAGCACTAAATGCAGTTGAGAAAATTGGGTATAAACTCTTTATTTACGAACGACCATTTTCGGTACTTTGTACCCTCTTCAGGTTCACATTCAAATATGATTTTCGAACGTTAACAGCTTTCTTTAGATAGTTCCAGAGTTCTAATAACAAAAAGAAGCAAATTCAAAAGAAAAACAAAAAACGTTACTATGGTTACATTCTCTGCTGGAGATGGTTAATTAAATGCATAAGATTAAAACCAAATTAGTACTAAAATAAATACAAACATATGTTAGTAGACTAAATAATACCTAGCTTTTATATTCCTGATTTCAAATCAATTGAAATCAGGAGTTACAGGATACTGGTAAAGGACAAGAAAACACAACAACGAGTAGCATACATAGGAGTTACAACTAGAACTCTACACCAAAGAGTAGAAGAGCATAGGAGAGATATATCTAAAGGAAAACTAACCACAGCACTTTGGCGAGGGAGGCTTACGCAACTGACTTGTGAGTAGGGAAAAAGCGAGTGTAGTAAGAAAGATCGGGAAGAACAAACAAGTGTATATAGCAGAAACCCTTGAAATAACAAAGAGGCAAACTGAAGAAAAACTGTTAAATGATAAAAGTGGTGAGCTACCTATGGCTTGGAAATATGCACTACAAAATACGTGAAGTTAGGGAGTGCTTAAGTGTAAAGCGTAAAGCTAGTATTATTTAGTCTACCAACATATGTTTGTATTTATTTTAGTACTAATTTGGTTTTAATCTTATGTATTTAATTAATCATCTCCAGCAGAGAATGTAACCATAGTAACATTTTTTGTTTTTCTTTTGAATTTGCTTCTTTTTAAGCTTGTTATTAGAACTCTGGAACTATCTAAAGAAAGCTGTTAATGTTCGAAAATCGTATTTGAATGTGAACCTGAAGAAAGTACAAAGTACCAAAAATGGTCATTCGTAAATAAAGAGTTTATACCCAATTTTCTCAACTGCGTTTAGTGCTTGAGTTTTATTAAGTTCTTTGAAGAGTTTAAGCAGGTAATTGAATTATGTAACAATATATTTATTGAAATAAAAAGATAATTTTTTTATCTGACTTTCTAATGCAGGAAATAAAAATACAGTGGTACCTCGGTTTACGAACAAATCGGTCTATGAACACAATTTACGAAAAAATTTTGCTTCGCTTCACGAACGATGCTTCGGTTCACAAACACACGAACCCAGCAAAAACCCAGTTTTCCCAGTTCATGTGGATACAGTTGAGTCCAAAAAACAAGTGTTGATATTTTAATTTTTTCTTTATTTTGTTGTGTATATTTTATCAACGTGATATTTACTTTAAGTTTTAGAAAAGAATGAATATTTACATTAACCTTTAGCGCTCCAACGCCTAGCTATGCTAGACACGCCTGCTCCGTCTAACGCTCCAACGCCTAGCTATGCTAGACAAAGTTTAAGACCCAAAAACTTCGTAATTTTTGCGTAAATCGAGAAAAAATGGTTAAAATCTCAAATTCTATCATATTTTCCATATTTCTATCGTATTATTCAAAAATTTGATTTT
>AYEL01090798.1:0-26214 GCA_000484575.1 Olivierus martensii
GTGTTTTTAAGCGCAATAAAGTAATAAAAAGTAAGCTTCCAGTAATGTGGAGATCAAATTCTAAGGCTTGGGTTACCAGAATATATTTTAGGGAGTGGTTGAATGATGTTTTTGCTCCTTCTGTTAAAACATATCTTGAGGAAAAGAAATTGCCTCTTAAATGTGTGCTGCTTATGGACAATGCTCCTGCTCATCCTCCAAATGTTGAAGAAGACCTTGATCCTGCATACGACTTTATTAAGATCAAATTTCTGCCTCCTAACACCACACCTCTATTACAGCCAATGGATCAGCAAGTAATTTCTAACTTTAAGAAATTATATATGAAAGGTCTTTTTTCAAAGTGTTTCCAGATCACCAATGATACAGATTTGACCCTGCGAGATTTCTGGAAGGATCACCTTAATATCCTCCACTGCATAAAACTCATTGATAAAGCCTGGAACAATGTCTCTTACCGCACATTGCAATCAGCATGGAGGAAACTTTGGCCAGCTTCTGTGCCTGACAGACATTTTAAAGACTTTGAGGAAGAGACAGATGTGATACAAGACATTGTAGCCATTGGCAAAAGTTTGGAGTTGGAAATCAACGAGGATGATGTGGTGGAGCTGCTGGAGGATCATAGCGTAGAACTCACCCCAGAAGAACTTATTGAATTACAACTTGAGCAGGTGGAAGCTATTGAGGAGGAGCACTCAGCAGAAGAACAAGAGGTGCAAGATGCTTCAACTGCTGAAATAAAAGACATTCGCAGTAAGTGGAATGAAATGCAGGCTTTTATTGAGAAACATCACCCTGACAAAACTGTTACTGGAAGAGCAGTGGAAATGCCGATATCGTATGTAATAGGACACGCTCTCCTATGTGTGTCAGTCGTCTGTCTAGTATTGTCTTGTATATTTTACCTGAAAATTACTGGTACGAGAGCACACAACATATTTAATTAAATTTATCTCTTATTATGGCTCCAAAAAAAGTTAAAAGTGTTAGTGAAGGTGGTGTTAAGAAACCTAAAAGTATTACTGTGATACAAAGGAAATTATAGCTAAACATGAAAATGGTGTTCATGTTTCAGATCTCGCCAAGAAATACGACATGGAGAAATTGACAATCTGCATTATTCTAAAGAATAAAGATACTCTGAAGAAAGCAGATGTATCTAAAGGAGTGACTAGTGAAATTCCAGACGTAGAATTGGCTAAAGTGACAATTGAGTTTCTTGTAAGGATCGACTATTATTTGAAGTTTGTGTCGGAGGTGGAGGTAGTAGAATTTAGTAGTATTTAAGGTTCTCTTTTTGTGAATAATTGATTGTCGATATTTGAGTGAGATTAAACAAGTAGTTGATTTATTTGATTGTTGCTTTATTAGAGTTTCAATAAAGCATTTATTAACACTTTTGTAAGTGTTTTTGAGTCTAATAAATTTTATATTTTTCGTTATTTAACTTGTTTGAGAAATTATTCCAATTATTAGTATAAGTTCTAACATCGTTTTTTTTGTCCGTCTAGTTCTAACACTCGTTCGTTACTTCTAGTTGTAAGTTCCCATTTCTGGTTTTGTTTTTGCCAGTGAACGTGAAGTGTTGTTAGATTGTTTTGACATTAAGTAGATTTAAGTTAGAACTTAGTTAAAGACCTGAGCTCAGGCCAAACTCTGGATGCAGGAAACTTAGCTTAAGACCTGAGCTCAGGCCAAACTCTGGATTGCAGAGTCTCTAGCCGTTAGGTAGTTATAATTAGTAGTATTGACACTCGTTCTAAACTGCGACTTTGCAATTGGTGCCCAAACAGGGACTACCAGTTGTGGTAGTATTTGGTTTTGAATTGGTTTAATAGTAGTGATAATACGGTGATAATACTGATCTTAATCACCACTTTAGTACTATGGCTGTTCCTGTAAGTACAATTACGATAATACAGTGATAATACTGATCTTAATCACCACTTTAGTACTATGGCTGTTCCTGTAAGTACAATTACTGTTTCTCTTGCCACTTGGGATAATATGGTAGCTCTGGTGAACGATTTGACAGCCAGACTACACAGGCTTGAACAAGACCAAAGAACTGATCCTCCGAGAAACATACCAGTATTTGGAGATCAACAACCACCAGCCCAGGAACAACATATACTTGACGTATCGTCTGCCTGAAGCTATAGTCTGTCCACCCCGGAACGAAGAATCCCAGACCCACCTGCACGGGAACGATGCCTGCCTGACGCACCGGCCACTGGAGATTACCGACCGGACATTCTGGAACGAAGTCGTACAACGCCTGCCTGACGCACCGGCCACTGGAGATTACCGACCGGACATTCTGGAACGAAGTCGTAGAAGTACGTCCGTCGTCCTGCCTCGACCAGATCTCTTGTCCCTCTCCCAACAAATTGTGGTTGTAACTGCTCCACCACCACCCGTACCAAAAGACGATGGTAAGAATAATCTTATTGATTTCTTTGATGATATAGAACAGTATTTTATCACCCAGGAAATACCACAAGAAAAATGGGTGGATATATCAGCCGCACAACTTAACGGCAATCTGGCCAAGCAGTGGAGGGTTGAAGGCAGAACCAAAAGAGACGCTAGAGTTTGGTCTCACTTCAAGCGGCGTCTAATCGCATTGTTTGCTCCACAATTAGACAAGATATCCAGGACTAAGCAAGCCCTTAACAGAACTTACGATAGCAATGAAAATGTGGAAGGTTTTCTATTAGAAATTGTGCGGCTATACCGAAGATTGAGACCACAAGCTCCAGACGAGGACATAATTCAGTGCATGATCTCACAGCTGCCTCTGGGTATGCAGGAATATCTCGAAAATCGGTATCTCCCAACTATCGATGACACAATTCAAGCTGTATCCAGGTACACGCTCCATAGACAACCCGGCGCCCCTCGGCCTCAGCGTCCGACAACCCAAAACTCTCCTGGGATCAGTCCTGTGCAAAGAAGTACTGCCAAACCACGGGTACCCACTCGCAACTTACCACCACGCAACGCACCACGCACGTCGACGCAAAACATGTCATCTATTCAGTGTTATAACTGCAGGAATTGGGGTCATTACTCAAGAGATTGCTCTCAAAGGCGCAATAGGCCGGCCACTAATGATAATATCCGAAATCAAACCTACCATCCTAGACGAAATCAGCGTCACGGAAACTAAAAGAGAACCAAGACAGGAGGCTTGTACCTCTACAGTGGAAAAAACCTTTTTCGTTGGACTATTAATCACAAGTAAGACAAATTTGCCATTTATCTCTATTTTTATTAACAATATTATAGTAAATGCTCGCATAGATACTGGAGCTGATAACACCGCTATTAGTGAGAATGTGTGGAAGAAAATAATAAAGAAGGATCCACATATTCACCTCCACCCAGTCTGACGGTACAGTTAGCCATACAAGGAGAAGACTATAGGACTTTAGGATGTTTCGTAGTGGTAATAAAGGTCAATAATGTCACACTGAACCAACCTTGTATGATTGTACCAGATTTGGCAGTGCCATGTTTGTTGGGACTCGATTTCGTCCAACAACATTGTGTTTCGTTAAATTTTGAAAAAGCCGAATTAGAAATTAAAGTCGACGACGACAAATGGGAGATAAATGGTGATGAAATTTTGACTGACTTACAGACTCCTTTGGAAAGAGACAGGTTAGTCCAATTAAGACACTCTATTGCAATTTTCGCTAATTTTTAATGATAAGCCAGGACTAACCAACATGGTGGAGCACGCAATTGAAACAAAAGATGTCAAACCGGTTTCCAGTTAACCATATAGATACTCACCGGTAAA
This sequence comes from Olivierus martensii, assembly GCA_000484575.1. Taxonomy (NCBI): domain Eukaryota; kingdom Metazoa; phylum Arthropoda; class Arachnida; order Scorpiones; family Buthidae; genus Olivierus; species Olivierus martensii. The sequence continues at coordinate 3,812 of AYEL01090798.1, forward strand.
GCTAAATGAAATGAATAGACAAATAGACGAAATGAAAAAGGACAGAATTATAGAACCGTCAAAGTCGCCGTGGGCATCCCCAGTCGTTATGGTGAAGAAGAAAACGGGAGACTGGAGATTATAGAACTGTCAAAGTCGCCATGGGCATCCCCAGTCGTTATGGTGAAGAAGAAAACGGGAGACTGGAGATTGTGCGTGGACTATAGAAAGTTAAATCAGGTAACTGTAACTGATAAATTTCCACTTCCCATTATTTCCGAATTAATGAAGTCTTTAAAAGATGCAAAGTTCATCTCCACTCTGGATTTATCTGCGGGATATTGGCAAGTCCCCATAAAGGTTGAAGATAGGGAGAAAACTGCGTTCATTACAAACCAAGGGCTATACGAGTTATTAATTATGCCCTTCGGCTTGAAAAATGCCCCCGCCACATTCCAAAGGCTAATGAATGAAGTTCTAAAAGACATTAAAGGCACCTTCTGTGAGGTATATTTAGATGACATAATTATTTATTCTTCTACTTTCTCAGAGCACCTAGAACACATCAGTATAGTGCTAGAAAGGTTATCCAGGGCCAGGTTGACCATCAAATTATCCAAAAGCCATTTCTGCTGACCGGATGTCCATTACTTAGGATTTAAGATCGATAATCGAGGAATCATGACAGAGCCAGATAAGGTCGAGGCCGTAAGTAAATTTGACATTCCGAAAAATACTAAACAGTTAAGAACCTTTTTAGGAATGTGTAGTTGATATAGCCACTTCATTCCAAACTATGCTACGATCGCTGAATCGCTATACCAACTACGAAAAAAAGAACTAACAAGGGGAGGACACAGCTGACCCCCACCGATTTTGATCCGCTTGCGTATGGTGAAAATACATCAAAAATGAGTGAATACGTGTCCGAGCTTTTCATTGAATATGGCCTTCTAATAGTATTTTTACAGAACGAAACTATTCAACCACTTAATTAGTGTGTCTAGCTGTATGGGCTGTCAAAAAGTTTCGTAGGTATCTCGACGGTACCGAATTTACGGTTGTAACCGACCATGTGGCACTAGAGTGGTTACAAAGTTCCACAAACCTCACAGGTAGACTAATGAGGCATTAAGGTTACAAGAGTTTAATTTTTCAGTGCAACACACAAGAGGAACTGAAAATCAATTAGCAGATGCACTCTCCAGATCTCCCAATGCAAATGATAATAATGAAAAAGACGATGACTACTATTCCCGTATCTGTGCCATCCTCTCCATTTCCAGAAAAGATGAGTTAATTAATGCACAGACGAACAACGATATCAGTCTCTGGAAGCTCTGAGAGCAGTCAGACGTGCTTTTGTCAGCTCCTAGAAGATCCGGCGATTTTGCTTGAATTTTGACTTCTAGCTTTTGTTTTTTGAATGTGTAAGTGTTTTAAGTGTTTCTGTTCTCTGTTTGTGTTGTTTTTTGTGTTTTGGGTCCTCTCTCAGCCGAAATATTTCGGTATTTCGGCTGGGAGCTCTCTCCCATAGCTTTCCTATGGGAGTTTTGAGTTTTGCAGTTTTTTGCGTTTTTTAGCTTTAATTTTTTATTTTTCCAAATTCTGTCTAATAGGTCCTTTTCTTACCCCCCGCGGATCCACAAATCCGTTGGGATTTTTAAATTTCATTAATTAGTTTATTTTTTATTAAAGTTTGTTTTTTCCATTGGTTTAACACACAACTGCCAAACTCAAGTTCAGGAATTTTTTCTGGATAATTTTCCGTGGTGACCCCACATTTTTTTCGACCAATTTGTTCCTTTTGGTCCATAGATTATCGTAATATTTTTTCCCGTTTCGATCGGGCCATTAGTTTTCGAGATTAACTCGTTTTTGTCTGGACCAATCAGATTCGAGTATTTGAATTTCAACCGTTTCCAACGGTTTTCTAATCTTTTTCACCGGTAATTTACCGTGTTTATAATTTGTTTACAGCTTTTTCGGTATTGCGATTGTTTTAAAGGTGTTTTTTACTGTTTGGCTTTTAAAATGGCTAGTCTTTCAGAGGTTGAGTTCTCTGAGTTGAATTTTGATAACTTTGATGATGTTGAGACTGTTTTACAAAAACTTTATAATATTTTTGATAACAATCTCATTGAGGCACACGATAGTTTAGAGAAGAGTGGAAATATTTCAAAGCAATGTAAGCTTGCAGTTAACCAAAACCTAGTTGATATGAAGGAATGCTTTGCCAGACTCAGAATTCTTTTTCATTGCAATCAACTTTTCTTTAGAAATAAAATTAAAAACATGAATCTCCCAGCTCAGACACGTGTTGAACCTACTACTAAGCCTAAACCCAGCTTTGCTGCTGTGGTCAAAAAGCCTGTCTTTAGACATGACGAAGAAACTGTTATTATTAGAGATAAAGACAGTAATCTTGAAGGCGCTGATTTAGCACAGGCAGTGCAAGGAGCAGTTGACTTAAACAAACTTAAAATTGGAGTTACTCAGGCTCAATTGCTGAGCAGAGAAAAAGGTTTTTTGTTAGATGCCTCAACAAGAATAGCGCAGACAAGCTCAGGGATCATTGAATTCATCTGGATTTGTGGCTACTTCTCCGAAGAAGCGGAACCCTCGTATCTTGATTCCAGCAGTTCCAGTCGGATGGGGTGCGGCAGACCTGTTGAGCAACATCGAAAACCAATCAAGTATTCCACAAGACTTGCTTAATTCACATACTTTTTTGCCTAAGTTTAGGTTTAAGCCTCGAGAAGGCGCATCGTCCTTCCCCTTCATAGTGGAGGTTACTCCTGAGCTGAGACATTATCTACATAAACATGGAGATGTTATTTGCTTTGAGTGGAGCAGCTTTAAAATCAAGGATTTCTTTAACATCCGTCAATGTACTAACTGTTGGGCTTTTGGCCACATTAAAAGAGAATGCTCAAAGAAGACTCCCACCTGCCCAGAGTGTGCTGGGGAACATACCTCTAATCAGTGTAATCTTGACCCATCTGACTTTAGGTGCATAAATTGCATAAAATATAATAATTCATGTAAAAAACTTAGTAATAAAGTCAATCCAGCTCATGGAGCCCGCGACAAGGATTGTCCCTTTTTTCAACACCAAATTAAAATAGAAAAGTCTAAATTGAAACTCCCTCAACATGGAACTGAAGATAATTCAAATTAATTTGGACCGTAGCTTTCACGCTACACCACATTTAGTAAAGTTTGCTGTGGAAAATTCTGTTGATATTGTTATGGCGCAGGAGCCATACTTTTCAAGGACAGGGTGGCGGGATTCCCCGGTTCTTTTGACATTTTCTCTTTTAGCAAAAAAGCAATAATTGTAATTGTTAACAAAAATATTAATGTTTCTTTGGCCATTAATTATTGTTCAGATTTAACTACTTCTGTCTTGATTAGTTTTAAAAATCAACGGTTTGTTCTAAATTCAACTTACTTTTGTCCTTCCGATAACATCACGGATCAATTGAAAGACTTGCAGAATAATATTTCTGGTGTTTCCCTCCCCCTTGTCCTTGCTATTGACAGCAACTCAAGATCTACTACTTGGTTTGACAACATGGATAATTCCAGAGGTAAGGAATTTTTGGAATTCTTGGCAACATTTGATTTAACAGTGGTTAACTCTGGCGGTCTCCCCACTTTTGAGAACCACCGGGGAAAGAGTTGGATCGATCTTACTATTGTTAATAATCTGGCTTTAAAATATTTGGTTAATTGGGAAGTTTTAGATTTTGAATCATTATCTTTCCACCGTTACATCCAATTTTCAATTACTTTTAATTTCCATGGCAATAGCACATCTAATTTAATTAATTATAAAAAATTTAATGTTAAGAAGGCTAATTGGGAGGGATTTTTTAATGAATATATTTCTGAAATTAGTAATTTGGAAGAAATGATCGACCATTGTTACCCGGTTAATGTTATTGTCAATAAATTTACTGACCATCTTAGTAATTGCTGCAATCATAACATCCCTTTGAAAAAATTCTTTAAACACTCTGTTCCCTGGTGGTCCTCTGAGTTGACCATTTCACGTAATAAAGTTAACAATCTTAGGCGTCAGTTTCAAACTTGCACTAACTCACATATCAAAGAGAATAAATTAAATAAGTATAAAACTGCTAAAAGAGAATATCAGAAACTTATTAGGAATTCTAAAAGAGACTCGTGGAGAAAATATTGTTCTGAGATAGGTAACACTGACCTTTGGCATAGTGTGTATTCCCAATTAAAGTCTAATTTTGGCATTAAACCTAATAGATCTTTAATTCTAAATTTTAATGGACAACAATGTAAAAGCTTCTCTGAAGAAGCAAATGTTTTGGCTGATACCTTTTTCCCCATTAATGACTGTACTGTTGACTCTGATTACCACAAAAATATTAGGGCTCTTACTTATAATTTGGAAACATTAAGCAATGATTCTCTTTTTGACTTAATTGAAATCAGAAATGTTGTTACTCAAATGAATCCGAACAAAGCTCCAGGCATTGATGGTGTCTCCACTGATATTGTAAAGAAAGTTTTTAAAATCACACCAAACTTCTTTGTTAAGTTATTTAATTATTGTCTTTCTGTTGGATGCTTCCCTTTGGCCTGGAAGCATGCCATCTGTCGTGCTATACCTAAACCAAATATCAATAACATTAAAGTAGCAAAAGACTTTCGGCCTATCAGCTTGATACCTGTTTTTGGCAAGATTTTGGAGAAACTTGTAATTAATAGAATAAATCATTACTTATATTCAAACGATTTAATGCATAATGATCAATTTGGATTTGTTCCTCAAAGAAGCACCATTGGTGCTCTTTTGGAGGTTAGCAATTTTGTTAAAAATACTTTTGATAAAAAATGTTTTGGCTTGTTAATTTCACTTGACATCAGTGGAGCATTTGATAGTGCCTGGTGGCCAAAAATTATTAATCAACTTTACATTAAGAAATGCCATGGTAATCTTATAAAACTTACTAATGATTATTTCAAAGACAGAAAGGTTACTCTAATACATAATAATGAACAGGTCACAAAATCTATTAGTAAGGGTTGTCCCCAGGGCTCCGCTTGTGGTCCTGGGTACTGGAATATTTTATTAGACGACATTTTTGACATTCCCCTTCCAAAGGGTTCTAGGCTTATTTGCTTTGCCGACGACTGTTTACTTATGATTTCCGACAAAGACACTTATCAACTTAAAAAGAAAGCTAATAAAATCTTAAGGGACTTAGTTGATTGGACTAATAGGAATAAACTTAAATTTAATCTAGATAAAAGTAAACTCATGCTAGTAACTCGTAAACTTAAATTTAAGAAACCTGAAATTTCACTGGATGGAATCACTTTAAATTATGTCACTCAGTTTAAATATTTGGGGTGTATTCTTGATAAACAGAGAAAAGTCAATGTTAAATATAGAAGTGATTTGCCTATATGAAAATACAATGTAGTCCACATATACAATGTATGATTATTATTATTTCGGGTGATTATATTTCACAGAATTACTAAATATTTTTTGAAAAGTTTGATCTCCTAAGCTGAAAAATCGGATGGCCGGATGGCCGAGTGGTAACGCGTTGGCGTGCCACGCTGGAGGACCCTGTCCCGGGTCTGGTCCCGGATTTTTTTCGAGGTACTGGGCCCTGCTCGGTAATCCACGTCCTTCACCATCCGTCCTCCCTCCACGGGTGTGGGTGCAGCCCGTGACTGGGCCCGGCTCGGTAATCCACGTCCTTCACCATCCGTCCTCCCTCCACGGGTGTGGGTGCAGCCCGTGGTTGGAACTGGCCCCGCACCCCCTCCACAGGTGTGGGTGCAGCCCGTGGTTGGAACTGGCCCCGCCTTTAGTAATCTCTCTGATTGGAAAGGAGCGTAAAAATGCAAAAAAGTGCGCTTCCACGGGTGTGGGTGCAACTCGTGGTTGGAACTGGCCCCGCCCCCTTACACGGGTGTGGGTGCAGCCCGTGGTTGGAACTGGCCCCGCCCCCTTAGTTAATCTTCCTGATTGGAAAGGGGCCATAAAATATGCAAAAAATAGGCTATTTCGGACGGCCGGATTGGCCGCGTGGAAATGCTTTGATTCAGTCTGTGGTTGGAACTGGCCCCGCCCCCTTAGTAATCTCCCTGATTGGAAGGGGGCGTAAAATATGCAAAAAAAGCTGAAAAATCGATTTGTTAAAAATGTACAATATAACGTAATAATAATTATTATTTTGGCTGATATTTCTGAACAATAGAATACAATAGAAAAATTAATTCCAAACTTTTTGGGAAAGTTCAATAAAATAAAAAACTAGGTTCTTCTGGGACTGGGCCTGGACCCCATGATAAGTAATTTCAAGAAGTGGGACCGAGACTCATACTCGGGTCCTCTAGAAGAGAAAGCCGAAGCGTTTCTACGCAGTTAATCCGGCCTACGCACTTTGGTTAGGTTAGGTTTAGCTAGTAAGGTTAAGCCATTATATTGCACATCGGATATGCTTTATCTGGCTGCAGTCATTTTTAGCCCCATTATAGGCTGGCCAACAACCGGAAGGTCGAAAGATGGGATTCAATGGTTCTAGTCTGGACTCGGACTCCTTCTGAAAAATCTGGCGGTATGGGATCTTGATTCGAACCCGGTCCTCCAAGGTGACCGGATGGCTGTATAGTAAAACATTTACCATGCAGTTTTATTACTTTACCATCCGACCGATCCTCCACATTGGTATTTAATTGCATTTGTTTAACCGAACTGTCTAATAAAATTGTTCCCAAAACTAACTGTGTAAGTACAACTGGTAGATTCGGTCAAGCATAATTCTCAACTGCTGCCAAAACCGAAAATAATATATGGTCCACTTTATAATCGATGTCTCAGCACCATGCTCATCACTATCTTAAATCGTTCAAATGGGAAGCTAATCATGTTGTCACTTCGTGATTAAGAAAATAAAGCAAAAGTATATAAAAGTATTTAGACATGGAAAAGGTCTAGACTTTGTTAATGTTTGAGTAAATCACATTTTCTTAATTAAAATTACAGTTTCATTGACCATACGTTTACTTTCAAATTTTGAGTGGACAAAATCAGCAGCATAACAAGGGCGAGGCAAGTAGAGCACTCTGTCCCGGGCGCAAATAAAACAATAGTGCAAAACTTTTAATTTGGTGAAATTTTTTGAGCGTATACAAAATGTATATATATTATGAATTTGCCTTGGAAACAAAAAAATCTAGTCATGATGCTGAAAAAAATCACTTTGTTTTTTAGAAATAGAGACACTAATTAAAATAAACAGATAAAAAATATGTTATTGCGTAAAAAGCAAAATCAAATAATACGTTTCTTGATCTAATTTAAATACAGTACTTTTTTGTAATTAATTTGTTATCATTTAATGAGATTATTTCTCCTCCCTTTATGCACATACTAACAAATATTAGTTATCTGGAATTCATTTACAATTTTACAATTAAGAGAAGCAATGTTAAAAATAATCCTTATTTGTTCACTTTGATGGTTCGATTGATTTTTTCATATCGCACACGTATTTCTAAAGTGACACAAGTCAAAAACTTGCATTTATATCGCACACGTATTTCTAAAGTGACACAAGTCAAAAACTTGCATTTAGCACACGTATTTCTAAAGTGACACAAGTCAAAAACTTGCATTTTTATGTGTTGGCACCATTTTATAACTTGGGAAACAATCCTCCATCATCTTTTTAAACCATAAACCATTTTCCTAAAAAATGGTTTCAAAAGATTACAAATTTTGAAAAAATTAATTATTAGTTATATAATGGTTTTTAGTTAAGCTGATTTCGTAATTTTTTCCAATTTTCTCAAAATGTTCGTTTTTGAGTTGTGTCACTTTAGAAATACGTGTGCTTAAAGAAAATATCTCATAAGTTCGAATATTCAAATATTGAATAGAAGGGATGGGTCCGAGCAAGTTTCTAACGATCTGAATAGAATTCGTCACCATCTAAACAAGTTCGAAAACTGTCGAGCTAGTAGATTATTGTCACGTATTCATATTATTCATTCAGTATAGATAATTTTGAAATTGAGGCACAGTCTTCAAAATAAATCAAGAAAAGTAACAGAAAGAAAAAGAAATTAACAATTTTGTAATTTATTTTTCTGGAAGCCGTAATTATTCTAGAAAATAACGTTTGAAATTTAAAATATTTGTTAAAATGTCAGATTGTTCATTCATTTATAAGTTATTTGCTTATACTGTGTAGACAACTTCTCAAAATTCTCGAGATATAGAAACAGTTTGTCCTTTCCTGTCTTGAATTCGTTGTTTTAAATTTTCTTTCTCTCGTACAAGCTAAGTTCATGTGACTACCATAGATCTATCTCATCGAGCTGTTTAGTAATGCTCCAGCTCACGTTCGTGATATAATTCTACTTGAGCATTTGAACCATTCAAGCCTAGTGTCTATTAATTTTGAAGTTACTATATGATTTCACAAGATAAGAGCAATACGAAATTTCAAAATTTTACATATTTTATTAAAACTAGATATATTTCCTATCTTTCATATAGACCATAAAAATAGTTACTATTGCTATCTTTTAAGATTTATCATTTTTATATAAATTTGAATATGATTTCAAAAATAAATGAATAAGAGGAAGGGAGATATAAAATATTTCCAAAACTATAAGGCTTATATAAACGAAATAATCCGATCTCAACTAATAAATAAGTATGAATAATTTCCTGTCAATATACTGTATTTTGATTTTTCAAAGAATAATTTTTTTGTTTTATTATAATAACAATTATTATTTATTGATACGAAAACACTTTTCGAGCTGTCTTTTCATTTTAATGCCTGGCACGAATATAATTTCATAATGTCAAATAAAATTGCGAATAGAATGATCAATAATCAAGAAACGAGGCGGAAAGCTATTATTTTGTTTGCTTATAAGAGGAATCAAATTATAGGTATTTAAAATAGAATACTGTATAGTTCTAGCTGTTTCAATCAGTTTGCTCTTTTTCCGTTTAGTTATAGTTAATGATTGATTGTAATAAATAGAATTAAAAAATGATATGGAATAAAAGCTAAAAAAGCCAAATATCAAGCTATAAGAAAATTGAAAAATTTTCAAGCTAGATCTAAAAAAATTAAATCTAGCTTGAAAAAAGCTAAGTTGGCAACACTTAAGCTAATTTCCGTTGACGCCGCCATTGCCAAAGGCAATGGGGCAACAATTGCTCCTTTTATTCCTAAATATCTCCGTAAATGTCAGTTACAAGCTAATTTGAAAATATCACAAAAAATAAATAGAATTAGATAATATATAATTCATATATATTTCTATTTGGAAAAAAAAAAGAAAAAAACGCGCTGTGTGAGCGATGCGCAGGAAAAATTTTATCAGGGATTTTAGTTCGGGAGAAAAATAATAGGAAACATGTTTTTCAATTTTTTTTTGTCTTCCATAGTTTTTGAAATGTCTGGCAATAGAAACATTTGCCCTTTATTTAATGATAACTGAAATGTTTTTTATTGAATAAAATTTGAAGAATATACTAAAATTGACAATCGACTTTTTCAAATGGTTTTTAATAATGGAGTTTCTATTATTTTATTAATAAACCACAGACTATCTTTTTATCCTTATTATAGTATATATTTTTATGATCTTTATAAACGGAATTATGAGTTTGATAGCTTGAGGGCTATTTATAATAAATTACATTTTAAATCTAAATGAAATAACTAATTGTTAAATGAATTCATGCATTCATAATTTTAAATAATTTTTTTATCATTTTTTCACCTATAGTTTATTTATTTTATTACATTCTTTGAGGTACAAATTTAAACTAATAATATATTATCCCTGTTGTAAATGCGGGATTAGAAGTGAGTACTGCCGCCATATTGGACATCAACCTCGTGGTTGATAGAGAAGCGTGTACAAAAAGGAATTTGTACCAAATTAATTAATTTGTATAAAATTTGTTTCATTATGTCCCCCAGTCAACCTTTACCGCCGAAAGAAAATGCTCTTTTCAAAAGGATTTTGGTAAGTTATGAACGGTCCAATTAAACAGTTACACCTAACTCAAGGCTTAACCGATTTACAGACATTAAAAATAAAGTTCAAAATCTTAAAATTTCATTATTTGCTTGCTAATAAAATAATTATAATTTGGTAATTTCAATAAAAACAAGATAACTTTATTATTCTCGCCTAATTCAATATTAACAGTTATGATCTGTTTCTAAATCATTGTATTAGGAAAATGTGATATGAAATTCAGTGATTACTAAAAATTATTCACTTAATTTTATTAAAAGATATCTTAGTTAAATTCTAGTTCAATTTAGATAAAATTGAGAAATTTTATCTAAATTGAATCCATTTCTACTAAAAACCGATTTTTATGATATAAACGACTATATACGATTGATACTTTTATTGATAACTGATAAAGAATTATAAAGATAAAATGCAACTTATTGATTTATTCACTCATTAAATTTTTTTATGAATTTAGATATGATATAAAATCTGTGTTATAGATCAGTAATTAAATTTTTAATGATAAGATCTTATGAATACTGTTTTATGATCACTATTATTAAATGAAATTTTGATTCATTGTACATTTATAATCTAAAATATAATAATAATTTTTGAGTTACCCTCTAGTTTACAATGCTATGAAATTTAACAAGATCTTTTTTTAAAATCAAAATATTGATATTATTCTGTAACTATACCCTACTGCTAGTTTTTTTATACTGTTATCATAAATATACATAAAAGTTATAAAGATTTTATAAAATTAATTACCAGACTAACTAGAGGCATAGAAAAATATTTCAAGTTTGTAAACATATTTAAAAATTTTATTATAACAACTCAGAAAGTTATATAAGCAATAATTCTTTAAAATATTGAGTTTTGTGTTAATTTATTTGTAATTTTTATAATGTAATATATTGCAGTCTTTAATGAGAAACCAGTTTTAAAGGACCGATAACTTGATAAAAGTAGTAAATGCATTTTATTAATCTCTATAACTCTGATTCTATTATATTTTTACATTATAACTAGGATGACCATTTTCTACTCATGCCAGTCCTGGACAGGAAAAAAATTCAACTTATAAGTATAATTTTAACATGTTTTATTTTCATACTTCTATATTTACTGACTTACCAGATTCATTATTCTATTAATTAACATGAATATAATAATCCACTTGTTAAACTTATACAATGTTATAATACCTAAAAGTCATCCTATACATGAGCTGGGAATTAAAAATTTGAACAGAAACACTTTTATTAAATGTTAGAGAGACTAGATCACATTAATTTGATGTATGCTTTAAACCTGTATTTCAAGCAATGTAACCAATTTTGTATGTAAATTTCAAAAAAATTTTCATCTTGAAAATGGAATGGATTTTATTAAAATCTGGAACATTTACTGATTTAGGGAATATATCAAAAACTGGGATGAATGGTCACCTTAATTATAACATATATAGGGTGGTCCAAATTAAATACAGAAACTTTAGGAACATGCAGGAAGTCAAAATAAGAAAAACTTTCCAATATACTAGGCTCAGAAATGCATCCTTAGGGTAGAAAATAGGCTAATCAGTATCTGTAATTAGAACTGTGAACAAATCTAATTTACTTAATGAATATGAAAAAACGAAGTTTATCTCACCCATTAAGGTGAATGTAAATATATCTTCCAGTTCAGATTTTTCAGAAGAGATTATTTCTGTTTATTTTAAAATGAATAGGAAAAAACTGGTACACTATACATTCTATAATTTCCAATAAACTGAAATTTGGCAAATACCATAAATTTATTAAATGAATTAAATTAGACAAAAAGCAATAATACTTCTGATATAAAATTTCCATATATATTTATATGAAATAAAGCAAAACAATTAAGATATTGCTTGTTTAAACCTTACAGTGGGAAAAGATTAACCATTTGTACAAGAGTACTTTAACAAAATGCCTGTCCAGAGCTAGAAAAATTATTGAATGATCTTTTGGGATTGTGTGTAAAATGGAGCGTTTTATTTAAATATAAAAACCAACATAAATATGTCAAAGCAACTAAGAAATATGTTTGTGTATTATATATTATTATTATTAATAAATTAATATTGAATTCAGTGAAAGAAATTTTAATATTCAAGCTAGTGAGAGAGACTACAAATTAGTTCAAAAACTGAATGGGATATATTTATAATATTTCTATTTGAATGCAATTTATCTGTTTTATTGCATATTAGATGTATTACAACTTTTTGAAATTATTGATATCCATATTGTTAGAAGTGAACATTAGCACATGCAACAGCAAATTTAAACTAAAATTCATTCTGGTAAATAGGTCAACAAGTACTATCTGTCCTGGTAAATTTGGATCTGCTTTTCTTGTATGCAGCGTCATTCATTTAGTATATGTGATTTAAGTGACTTATTGTACAGATATTTAATAAGCATCTAAGCCTTAAAAGTTATAATAAAATACCCTAAAATGTTTTGATGAATAATGTAATTTAGATGTTTTGTTTAAAAACTAATAAACCATTAATTTTTAAAAGACAAATTTTTTCCTATTGGATCATTTGATTTTAGATTCATAAGTTATTTCTTAATCTCCAAACTAATTAATTTCACTTTCTGTAAATTTCTCAATTAGTTCAGAGAATATGATTAGTGCAGTTATGTGCTTGGGTGCTAAATTTCAGAAATTTACAGAAAATGGAGTTAATCGATTTGATTTCCAAGAAAGAAGTCAAACTGATTGTCAAATAAGTAAACAATAGTTGTGCAAAACAGATATGAAAAATCTTCTCTTAGGGGATATTGCTAGTTTATTTTTTCTGAACAACTATTAATTAGAGAAAATAATCATTGTTGTTCACTTCAAATAAAAATTCAAATTCCTTTTTGCTTCTTTTTGTACAAAATTAAATCTTAACAACATCTCAAATTCAAGCAAAATATTCATATCTTTATTATTTGCTAATGATCTTTCAGCTTAAATAAGCCATCTTCAGTAACATTCAGCAAATAAGTTACAAATAGAACAAGCAATAATTTAAATATATGGGCGTTTACAATAGAATAAAGTTATATCAGTTAATGAACAAATACAAAAAATTAAAAATATAAACTTAAGAAGAATATAAAATACAGTAAATTATACAAAAATACAATTGTAAAATATAGGACAATAAATTTCTTTTATAGTGTCCCATGAGGGTGGGATGGCTTCAGGAGGGTTGTCATTAATTACAAAGCATTTTTTACGCTATTGCTTTATGCAAAGGGCCTCAGCTAACTTAATTTCAGATATATTATTTATAGGTTGTATAACTTTAGCATTATCCCAATAAATATCAATGTTGTGTTCATAGAAAGTCTTTGCAAGTGCAGTGTTGAGCCTAGCATTTTGTATGTCATATTTATGCTCATAAATTCTTATTTCTAACGAGTGGATCATACTACTTAAATATACTTCATTTCTATCAAGATCATTAAATGGTATTAGATATACACCTGCCCTTTGTTTCATTGGTATCGAAGGCTTAACATGAATTATAATTAATAAATATATCAGTCTTTCGTTTGAATTTGAGTTGCTGTTAAGATATTATTTTGTATAATCATTGTTGGTTATTCAGTTTAGTAATTGGTTATTAAGTAGTAATAATCATAAATAGTTACTGTAATCAGAGAATTAAATTAATATTTTTTGATTTTGAATGCAAATTTTCTAACTTTTATTCTGAGATGATATTTTATAAAATAACAGTTAGTCAGCAAAATTATATATTTTTTATGGATTTTAATTATAAATATTTAAGAAAGTATTTCTCTGCTGAAAATTTATAAAGTATTGTTTTCTTGTTTTGACTTTCTGTACATCTGAAATTTCCATATTTAATTAAAGACCACACTATGTATATAATATTGTAATGTATATTGTATGTATTGCAATATATTATTATATTACAATATAATAATATATATTAGTATAATGTATATTATAATTTAAGTGAAAAAACAAATAAATGGAATCTATATATGGATAATATACATTGATACCTCGGATCACGAACGTCTCGGTTCACGAACAAATCAGTCTACGAACACCATTTGCGAACAAATTTTGCTTCACTTTATGAACGATGCTTCGGTTCACGAACACACACGCATGGAATGCATGGAGCGCACATGACTCGCGGCGCACAAAACCCTGAGCACAGCCTTGCCCCCAGCAGCAATCCAGTTCGCGCAGCTTATATGGGTACAGTAAAGTTCCAACAACTGTTAATATTTTAGTATTTTTCTTCACTTAATTAAATTTATCCCTTATTATGGCTCCCAAAAAAGTTAAAAGTGTTAGTGAAGGTGGTGTTAAACATGCTTTCTTCTAATATTACTGTTATATTTATTTCCTTTCTGTATTATTTCCACACAAAAAGCCATAACATGTTAAAAATTTTTTTCTAGGAAAAGCGTATTTGGATTTACATTAATTGCAATGGGAAAAATTGATTCTGTTTACGAACTTTTCAGATCATGAACAGGGTCAAGGAACGGATTGTGTTCGTGAACTGGGGTATCACTGTACTATTCTAAAAGTCTCTTTGTCCTAAAATGAGTTATAATCAAGGATAAAAAGTTAATAGACTTCTTACTTATTAAGATTTTGCAATTGTTGGTGCATATCTTTTTTCAAAGTTTGTTCTTTCTAACTTATAATAAAAATGTAAGGAGACGACATACTCCATTATTATTTTGACTTAAATTATTCTGATACTGAGCAGCGATAAGGAAATAAAAATAATTTTTGACACTTCATTTAGGTTTTGATTTTGTGATTATAATGGGGGTTAGATAACTTTGTCACCACATGTATGAGAAAGTGTTATTTAGGTGCATATGAGATTACACCAAACTTTATTTACATTAATACCTGAATTTAAATTTTTTTTTGTATTGATGGGTTTGATGATCTAAAAATTTTTTGCTATATTTGTTATTTTCTACTGAAGGACACTTAATATTATTATGGTTATTCTACAATTATGATTTTCATAGTGTAGGTATAATGGGGAGTCAGTGTGGCTTACTCAGATTGATACTTCGTGATCCTTAATTCTAATTTTTAATTTTCTTTGGATTTCACTAATATATATGTATATAATGCATTAGAAATATAGAGGATGTTATAAATAACCCCTTTTAGGTTTAATGTTGGTGTATTATTTCGGATGTCTGTTGTGTATATTGTTTGTTTAATTTTATTTAATTTTAGTATGAGGTGAATGTTTATTGAATACAGTGCTTTTCGTAATGGATTAAAAACATTTGATATGTATGGGAATGAATAATAATCATGTTCAGTACAGTTTTCAATCTGAAATCTATTTTTTAAGTAATTTTCTTCCTATTTATTAACTAGTCTCATTGAGTAATGATTTAATCCCATTTTGATTTTTAAATTTTAATTTTTTGTTATTAGTTTGTTGTCCTGCTCAAAATTTTCCATTATGAAAGTGTCTTTCTTTATAGATGAAGGACAAACGGGCAAAAGGATTTGAAATCAATAAGTTTTTGATAGATTTCAGGTTAAAAATTATACTGAACATGTTCATTACTCATTCACATGCATATCAGGATGTTTTTTATTCATTATTAAAAGTATTGCATTTAATAAACATTCATCTCATACTAAAATTAAACAACAAAGTTAAATTGTACATATTGGACAGAAAATAATACACCAACATTTAACCTAAAATGGATTGTTTATACCATTCCTTGTATCTATAATGAACCATATGAATAAATTGGCAGGACCAGCTCTAAGCACCAGTGAAACAAGCAACTACTTTGGGTACATTTGAATAAGAAACATGCATGATTTTTTTATTTTTTTTATTTTACAGTATAGAATTTAATTATAACCTGTTAATTTTATTGGTTATTTATAAATTACTTTTGTTATAAATACAAATATACATTTTTTTCTCAAGAAAATTTACTTTTGTGAGAAAGTGAATTGGAAGTAGAGTTGCTAGCTCAATGTAAAAAAAAGATTTAATGTTTTAAGTTTGTTTTAAATTCGTTCCTTAAGAGATTTTTTAAATTGATAAACATTAAATGCATGTGTTGAAATATGATTATATTTTCACTGTATATTTTTATGAAATTATGTACTGAAATTATTCTTATAATTTTAACTACAGACATAGGACTACATTTCTGTAGCAAACTACAACTTCCCAATATCAAATCAATTTTCCAGCATTTGCAATAATGCTACTGTAGAAATAGGAGAAAGAAAATAGTTCTGGAAAGACTATTTAGGACACAATGTAAAGTCCTCATTTGCCAACTGTTTGATAAGTGAAGATTAATCAATTTATGATTTACTCAGTGTCCATAAAAGTGATAAAAGATTTTTCTACGAAAAAGATTTTACAATCTTTGAACTGTGAACTTACTTTGAAGCAGATTTTAGTAGAGTAAAGAAGAAATCTTAAACACTAAGCAGAAATTACTTTTATTTTACAAAGGAATGTTTTCGACTATTCACAACTGGTCTACATCTAACATTATCTGATGTAGACCAGTTGTGAATGGTCAGAAATATTCCTTTATGAAATAAATGTTTTATTTTTGCTTAGTGCTTAATTTAATAAATCCTGGCATCTAGCATGCAGTATCAATTTGATACAACTTAAAAAATTCATAAAAAATAATTAATTATGAAATTTTTTGAAAAATCTGGAAAAATTTCTAGCTTCCTAACTTTCTAGTAAATATCAAATGCACTGAACCAATTTTGCATTAATTCCATCATTTTTTAAATAAAAATATGTGTATTAATTTGATACGCACAAGCAATTAAGTTATTTTTTTTTAATAATAATATATGTTATCGATTTCTAAAAATAGCTTTCGTGTTTACACGATGTCATCTGAGACGTCAAGAGCATCGATTGCTTTTGTGTTTTGCAATGAAGCTCACTAGATTTTTAGTTTATTGTTAATTTTTTATTTTTCCTTCTTTTTAAAACCTAGTTTACTTAATTTTATTCTACTTGTATGTATGATTAAACTATTTTAGTCATATATAAAAATGAGTAACCTTAATAATTAGTGTTTAATTTATAAAATGTTTATATATTTAGTAATTTTAGATTTTTTTAGTTTTAAAAATGTATACTTTACAATCTTTAAAATAATTAAAGTTTTTCATTATAACTCATTTTTATTAATTTTATACTGATTATACAGCATTTATCTCTGTCTAATGGTGCGTGCGACATATGCGTGCAATCGGAATTAAATATTTAAATTTGTAAATGTGTTATAAAAAAGTTTATAAAATGATTCAAGATACATTAAAAAATTAATAAAATAAGCAATTTAATAACTCAGTAAAAATAAATTTATTTTTAGAAAGATCTGAAGAATTACAAGCTTTTATATATATAATCGGAAATGACGAAAGCGCCCAGTCACTAAATTGTTAAGCAGAAAAATTTGGTATTCATAGTATAACTTATAACCTTTACTAATGAAGAGAAGATAGAATATTTGAATAATTACAATTATGGAAAAGCGAAACAACTATAATAGGATACCTGATTTGTTTACAAACTACAAATCAATACAAAAAAATTAAAAATAAAAAGAAGTTAGATAAAAATTATTGCAAAACAACTTCATAAACATATCATAGAAATAAAAATAAAAATTTCTACCTTATGTTTAAACAAGTATGATATTTTTCCATAAAACCATTACAAAATTTACAACGGATAGGATTCATATATTTTTCAAGGCCGACGCGACAGGCCACGCCCCTCCTTTCTCCCCACTCTGACAGACAAATGTCACCCTAGTCATTTAGGTACAAAGGTAATATAAATTAAACAGCAGTCAGCGCATCCATTGTTAAAATTATAAAGAAATTATGGCGAATTGAAATATGATACTCTGTTTTTTAATCAAATGAGATCGCATTACAAAATAAATATTGAAAAAAAAACAGATAGAAAAACAGGAATTTTTGCAGTTAGGAGAAAACATTTGAAAGGATTTCGATAAAATATTTCTTCAAATCCTATAACTGATAAAAAAAATTATATAATTTATGCAAATTAATGTATCAAATTGATAACGCACGACCGAAGATAATTATGGACAGTACGCGTCAGGCACCAGGCTAAGATTTCTTTACTGTGATTAGTTGCAGAATGTGTACAGCTTTGGTAGATTTTAGTAGTGTACCCTTATTTTATTACCAAACATTTGAAGCTTTTTAATTATTCTGTTTTTAATTGATTTTTAAAATTTGGAAAAAAAATTTAATAATTATGCCTTTCTTAGCAAATAATGGTATTTTATGCATAATTTTTCTTTTACATTTAATTATGGATTTTTACACTATTTTTATGAATTTACATTTATGTTTTTTAATGGAATTAATATTATTGTTGATATTTTGTTTAGTTTTATCAATTACTTAAAGTTTTTGATTGTTGTATACTATATTAAAGGCTAGACTTTGCTTTCTATAAATGTCTGTTGCACATTATTTTTTGTGAATATTGTATTTAGTGCTGTTTGGCCAAAGTGATTTATATATTATCAAACAAAAATAAACAAATTTTTTATTTTAGCTAGAATTAAATTGACCAGTGATTAGTATACTTTCAAACACAATGAATTAATAAATAATAATCATCAAAAAAGCTTGAGCACTAGCTTTTCCTTAGTATCAGCTAATTTTTTGAAAAATACCTGAATTTCAGCATATCTAATTGGACTAATAAATATTTTTCACACACTAGTGATAATGAGATGATATTTTCAAAATGCCATTTTGTGATTGGTGAAATAGTGAAAAGACCTTTAATAAAAAAAAAAAAATTTCATTTCACTTCATTCACATCATGTGTGAAAGCTATGAATTTCCTCTTAGGTTGTGCATATAACAAGTTGGAGTAGAATGAAATGTTTACCTTCTCCATCATTTTGCAATGTACATGATGGAGAAAGCTATTACAATCATCAAAATTCAGCAAAATGGATTTTCAGGCAAATTATTTATTATATTTTGTGAAAAAATAAATACACCCAATAGGTGGGTCTGACGAAAATCGCTTAAGTCGAATTCATGGAAGTTGGGATACAACTTTGCATATAAATTTTATTTAATTAGGACCAAGGACTAACAGAAACATTGGTTTAGAAGAAATATATTTAATAAAATTGCAGTTCTTTATACATATTAATACAAAATATGTATGTATTCAATACGAAAATATGATTCAACATGGAAAGGATGTGCCCAAGAGTTGCTTCGGAACCTTGAGTCAGTTCACCATGTCCGAGAGTTGCTCCGGAACCTGGAGACAGTTCACTGTGCCCGAGAGTCACAAAAAGACTGAACAAGACAAAAGCAGCACTTGGACAGTATTAACAGTTCTCTTCAATAATTACCAAAAAAGTAATACAAACAACCCATCTTGTGCTCCTCCCCATATCGAGAAATTCCAACCAAAGAGAAGTCGCATTCAACGGTGTTCATCTTGTTCATTGAAAGGACCGAATATAATTTCTTTTGCTACATCAGGTATTTATCTTTTCTGAACTGATTGTTGGATTACTTTACCATGTACAAAATCTCTATTATTTAATCTCTCTATTGGTTACCTACTGTAGTCTCTGCATTGTTGTAGTCAAATGCCTCATTACCTATCCTTACCCACATCATGCTACATATCACGTTTAAGTCTAAAGCCTGTTCAGTTCCATTCTCAGGTTCCACACACTGAAGATAGTGGGCAACAGTGTTGCTAAACAAAAAAATAAAGAACTGCATAACTCCGAGTTTCCATAAGTTGGAGTATTACTGTATTCAAAATAGGATCTTTCAAAACTTTGCTCAGATTTCTATTTATAAGACAAATTTTCTTAATAAATCATGTTGTAGCAGCTGAAGAAGACGCCAAGTGCATTGAAAACGTTACTGAATAAAATTTTTTGACGCCAAGTGCATTGAAAACATTACTGAATAAAATCTTTTGACTGCTAAAGGCTTTTGTGTATTATTATATTTAGTTAGTGTTTAGTGCAGTCTCATTGAACTTATATTAAAAATTAATTTTTTTAGAAAAATTCTAGTACTGGTACTCATCTATTGTATTTAGTATCTATCTGTATATATATACAGAATGTTCAGAAAATAATTTTTATCTATATATATATAGGTAAAAATTATTTTCTGAACACTGTGTATTTAATATATGTTTATCTTTATTGTAAATGGCAGAAGTAATGGACTATCTATATTTGTGTGTTTGCATGTATTGTTTGGGCACTTCCAGACATGATAGGATCTTAAAATTTTGTATGGAGGTATAAACTAACCCCAGATTCTCCAGAAAATTATGAAATTTGTGAAACACCCCAGCAGCAGGACATTTTGGGTTGATATGAAGAATACTGCATATTAAGTATTTCAAAATTTTGTTCGATTCATGATGACATCACAATTGCACCTACAATTTTAACTAAACATCTGTTTCAACCAAATGTTCTCATCTGGAATAATTATTCCTCAAACCATCATCCCACCACTTTTCATTTACCTCTTTTGATGTGAAATAAGATTCTGTTTATGATAAAAAGAACTCAGATTATCTTGATCAAAAAAAACCTTCTGAGAGAAAACAGTCACATTCCATAGATGAGAATTTTCCAACCATAAGTTAGCCAATTTTAATTGTTTTGCTTTGTGTTGTTACTCAAAGCAATTTTTTTTGAGTAACAACACAAAAAACAAAATTTTATACTGAATGATAAGATAGATTCAAAATTTGTCTAACTTTTCTGTAATTTTTCATCTCATTGTAAATTTGCCACACCTTATCCCTCAACTCCTTTGAATACATGTTTGCTATTGAAAATAATCTATTTAACAACTTAATTTATCACTTAAATGTGTAATAATCACAAATTATAGTATGCAAATTGAAGTAAGCTAAGCTGATACAAAAAAATTGGCCACTATTTTTATGCAAATCATACATATTGTAAAATCATTTACATTTAGATGCATATTTTCTTATAATAATACAAATGCAAACATAGAATGTAATAACATATAATATTCAGTACTTAAAATTATCTTTAATATAACTGCAAGTTCTATTTGTAGTGCAGAAAAATTTGTTTATCAGTGTAATTGTGATGTGATGATGTCATAAAAGCTATGTATATATGATGTCACAATGATATCACTCTATAATAATATACATAGAGTTTGTATGTGCAGGGCCGGATTTAAGCCGATTTCACCGATTGCACCCAATCGGGCCCCGCGCTTGAGGGGGCCCCACCTTTCGGCAGCTGAGATTGTGATCATTTAAGCACAGGTTGGCCACCAGACATGGTTAGCTATGAATTTTTTTGTTAAACATCAAAGTTTAAAATACAAAGTTTATGACACAGTTTCACATTGCACAGTTTCACATTGTTAATTAAATCTAAGGAAAGAAATCAGTAATTATGCCTCTTTCAGGATTTTTTTCACTTTAGAATGCTCGATTAATGTAAGATTTAGAGCCCATATGGAATTTCTGATTAAAACACGATTTGCTGGCCACCTAGTAGATGTTGCATACAAGGTGCCGAAATTAAATATCACCGGCTATGGCCACAGAATACATATGGCCATTTTAAGCTTGGATTTTACATCACCAGAAACAGCAAACAGACAACAGAACAACTTGCTGTTGTTTGTCTTCTGCTCTACTTTGTTTCCAAAACAGAAATTCAAAACAGTTTTGTAAGTCCCTAGATCAGGGGTGGGCAAACTTTTGGAAGAAAGGGCCATATTGCATCAATGAAATATAGCCTAGGGCCGAACTTTCTCAACGATCCTTATCCTTCATCATCTGATCCCTTCCATGGATGTGGATGTAGCCTGTAGTTGGAAGTGATCTTGCTCTTTAGTAATTTATCTGAGTAGAAAGGGGTGTAAAACAAAATCGCAAAAAACTCCCAAAATCTTGCCTTCACCTAATAACTGTCTGAGATGATAAAATCTCTTAGAAAATTATGTAGCCAAAACAGAAAAATTCTAACAGGTGCATTTGTTGACTAACAAGGAGACGGTCAGACGTTCCCCTCTCCGATTTGACTGAAATTGCACATACGTATATTACTTAAAAATAAATGTTTAAATACAGAGTCGTAGCACGGGCTTCTCAAATGGCTTCAAGAAAAAGCGATTTTAATATTTGTGTATATTATCAAAAGCTTGATAGCGCGCAGAACGAATCATGTGCAGCGCTAGCATAGTTGGTA
>AYEL01090799.1:0-21003 GCA_000484575.1 Olivierus martensii
ATATATTAAAATTATAATTTTAATATATAATTTAAAAGAAGAGTATTGAGTTGATTTGACTGACAAAGTCATTTTATTTGATTTTGAATGTACAGTGGGTGATCGATTAATGAACAGTTCGGATAACAAACACTTTTGCGAAAGATTTTTATGTTCGGTTAACGAACATGTCACAGAATAAACTGGGATCGGCGGATTGACGGAATGACAAGTTGGCCAGATGGCCATGTGGTAAAGCTGTGGCTTACCATCCTGGAGAGTCCGGGTCCCAGTCTTCCAATTTTTCAGGAGGGGGAAGATTTGGGCCCAGCCTGTTGAGCCTCATCCTTCAACCATCCGGTTTGATCTCATCATGGGTGTTGGCCAGCCTGTGATGAACTCTATAAATGGCCACCGCCAGATAAAAATATCTCATGAGGATATGGTGGCTTAACTAACCTAACTAAATAACAGGTTTAGGCCTTGCGCATTCGTGAACTTATGAATAAGAATGGGAGAACAGTAATTTTTCCTGATTAAAATGAATTCGGAAACAACTTAAAACAAATCAAAGATTTATTAAAGAATTTATTAAAGATTTATTACTTTTCACAAAGTTAGGAGAGAGATTTTACAATTTTTCGGCCTTAGAATGGTACCCATACCAGATTGAGGTCAATATGCTTAGGGATCTCTATAACGACAATACTATTAATCACTTCCGAAAAATCCTGAAAAACAGAGAAAGGCAATCGATATTGGACAGATTTTTTAACGGAAAATAAACATAATAGATGAAAATACCAGACTATGTATGTATGTATATATATATATATCATTGTTATTACATATAGTAAGAAATTATATAAATTATTTATTTTTTTGGGGTCTCTAGAACAAATTAATCAAATTTCCATAAAAACCTACGGTAAATCGATGATCGGTTAACGAACATTGTCTTGGAACGGATTATGTTCGTTAACTGATCACTCACTATTTTTCAACCGATATCTTATGCAATGACGTTTATTCTGGTTAACGGTTAATCAAATCTATTTTTGTAAGAAATATGACACTGTAATGATATCTAGTTTACCATATGAATTATTATTTATTACTTTTCTAGAAATAACATAAATTATATTGCTAAAATATGGAACAGATTTGATATTGTTTTTGTATTCATTTTATTTATTGATAAAATTTTTGGCATTATAGCTATTAGTTGGAGGGCCGCATTAATAGTTCCGCGGGCCGCGGTTTGCCCACCCCTGCCCTAGATCAATGCATTCAGCCGCCATTTTACATCCTCTGCCGATCGATAATCACGTGTAACTTTGTGAAAAATAAACCATAATACTATATTTCTTTTTCTAATTTTGTATTTATAAATTAGAAACAAAATATAGTATTATGATTTACTTTTCACAAAGTTACCCGTGATTATCGATCGGCAGAGGATGTAAAATGGCAGCAGAATGCGCTACTCTGTATATCTAGGGACTCTACAGTTTTCTTAATCTTCATTCTTCTAGGGGATTTATGCGATTCCAATGATTCTAAACAAGCCAAACTTCCCCCAGCAGTTATTTTTTGTATTAACTGCCAAATTACTAATTATTTTTAAATTTACGCTACGGTGCCACCATCTATTGGATTAATAATTAATAATTTAAATTTAGGCTAAGGTGGCGCCATCTATTATTTAATAATTGAACTTTAATTTTTACTAATTTCGCGAAATTAAAAATTTGCCTTGGCCTGGAATCGAACCAGGGACTTCGGGTTACCGTCCCAGACGCCTTACCAGCTAGACTACCAAGGCTCTGGCAGATTTCCAATTTCGGGATGTATATAATTTAGAGATTATTGGACTTACGCCGACACCACCACCAATAATAATGTCTATATTCTCTCCAAGTCCGATAATCTCTAAATTATATACATCCCGAAATTGGAAATCTGCCAGAGCCTTGGTAGTCTAGCTGGTAAGGCGTCGGGACGGTAACCCGAAGTCCCTGGTTCGATTCCAGGCCAAGGCAAATTTTTAATTTCGGGAAATTAGTAAAAATTAAAATTCAATTATTAAATAATAGATGGCGCCACCTTAGCCTAAATTTAAATTATTAATTATTAATCCGATAGATGGTGGCACCGTAGCGTAAATTTAAAAATAATTAGTAATTTGGCAGTTAATACAAAAAATAACCGCTGGGGGAAGTTTGGCTTGTTTAGAATCACTCTACAGTTTTGTATATTGCAGCGGACTCTTGCGATGTTTAAAAAAAGTCAAACAAAAATGGAAGACAACACAATGATTTTAACACAGTTATTGTCTTTGATAAAAACCTCCTTATTAATGTTGAAATTAAAACAAAGACGAAAAAGTCGTCATAGATTTCGGACAAGAAATCTTTCAGAATAGAGAGAAAGACGGTTTCCATACTTGACTAATTCGAATGCTTTGCTCTCAAGAATAAAAATATTATTTTGAGTAAGCTGATCAACTTATCTATTGTTTCTGCCATTTTGATTTTTAAGATTTCAGCTCATGACATCAAACAAACGTCACTCCAAGCGAGACACATGATTGGATAAAACAGTACAACAGCAAGCACTTCAGAAATTTAAAAGTTGAAAATTTATCTGTTCTACTTTTCTGCTCACAATTTGCTGAACAGTACATTACAAACAGGAAGTGACATTATATTTGGGCGTCTGTTGTCTGTCTCTGCCGTAGATTCTGGTGATGTGGAATCCAGGCTTTACACAGTTTAAAAATCCTGCAATATGCTTAGGCGGATATTAAGGTGATCATGGTTTGCGGGTTGGCCACTTAGGTCATGTGGCCACGGCTTGCAGGTTTTCCTATATATAAACATTTTCAAATATCATTTTACTAGAAAAAGTGAAGAGAAATGAGAATCAATGGCATAATTAAGGATTTTCCATTTTTTCAATCTCAATATATCACATGTTAACCATAAAATTTAAGAGTACACAATGTGTTAAGATTTGTGTATTTTATAATTATGTTCAATACATAATAAATAAATGAATTTTTTTAAAATCATTATTTTAGAGACTTGATGTCCTGGATTAATACTATGATGAGTTTAGTTTCTTCTGATGAACTTGCTACTGATGTTACAGGAGCAGAAGCTTTATTAGAAAGACATCAGGTAAAGGCTATTGCATTTAATTTTAATATATATCATTTAAAAATAATTTCTTTTACTTATTATAATTTCTCACATATTCTTTTACTTTTCATTTATTATAATTTATTAGGAACATCGTACAGAAATAGATGCAAGAACTGCTACCTTTCAGTCTTTTGATTTATTTGGTCAGCAGTTATTGCGAAGTGGACATTATGCTATTGTTGAAGTTCAAGAAAAACTAGAAAAAATGAAAGAATCTCGAGAAGAACTTGAAAAGTAAAACAAACTTAAAATTTTTTTTAATAATAGTTTCATTATTTTGCTATAGTTAAGATTTTTAAAATACTTTTTATTTATTTAGAAATGCTATGAACAGAAACAATATAAAAATGGTCTCAAATTTGCCAAACAAATTCTGTCCAATCCAAAATTTGCTGAGCATGGTGGTATGTAACATAATTGTCTTTATTCTTTAAATGTCTTCATTGATTAAAAATTTTAATGTATTGAATTTTTAATTATTTTAGAAATATATTTTTTAACTTATTTAGTACATAATCATTTGAAATAGTATAATTGATGTTGAATAAATGGTATTTCTGAAAATTGGATATTTGAATCCACTTTTTGAAAAACTACCCATTAATTATCTGTGCCAGATAAATTTTATTGGAATATGATGGAAAATTAAAGTTTGATATGCAGATAATTGAATGGATTTTATTATTATTATTTTTTTAATTTTATTAAAAAGTCTGTTTTTCTAAGAATTTTTTTATACTCTCATTTTAGTGAAAATATTATATTAACCCAATTGTTAAACCATCTCAATGTTTTGCAATTTGATATTTAAGAAGAAAAAATTTTTAAATTTATTAAATCTACACGTAACACAAAAATATAAATTGCTTAAATTGTTATATTTTAATTGCTAGAAATCTTATATTTTAAAAAATATAAATAACAAAAGCATTAATAGTAGGAGAATCTTTTTACTAACTAGAATAAAATATTATTAGTAAAGATTTTCTCTTACTACAGGTTGATAATCAAAAATCTGGCAATCAATATTCCTGTTCCATCAGTTTTTCGGCACGAATGTTGGAGCGCATTTTTAAATTTACTGCATTGGCACGTCATTGTTTTGGAGGCGCCATTTATGTTTTGATGGGCCTGTACTCCATATTCCAATGTTTGGTCGTGCTTGCAACCAGGGTTGCCAGATTGGCTTTTTTGACACCAAATGAGTTTTTTTTGCCTTTTTTTAGACATGGCTGGCATAGAAAATTTTTAACATTTTGGCATTTTTCTGGCTTTTTTTGCTTATTGCCATTATATAAAATCTTTTAACTTTTTTTGGAGGGTACAGTAATGAATTAAAATTCTGAGGAACCATTTTATTTAGTTGAATTAACATTCTGTAGAACTACAGTCTTTTAACTATTTTATTTAATTGAATTAACATTCTGTAGAACTACAGTCTTTTATGTAGTTATTGAACATAAAAATTTCATTTGCTTTTTATTTAGTGTTTAATTTTATTTCTTTAAAGCACTGCACAAGTAGTCCTTTTCTGTTAAATATATACTGCATATATATAGAAATTTGATTATCAACCTGTATTAGTGCTTTTGTTATTACCTTTATAAAAATCCAATAAGTGGATATTTGATTCTTAATTTAAATAGTTTAAACTTCCAAGTAAAATGTTCAGGAAAACTAAAGTTATTTAAGCATTTTTGATAAGTATTATTTATTAACGCACACTGTTCTTCAAAGCCGATTGACAATCAGTGTAAATATGTCTGTAATGAATGATTTTTAGTTTAGCTTAGTATGTTCAAGAATCACCTAGACCAAAGAGCACCAAACATAATATTAAAAAAAATAAAAAAATTAAAGAACTGTATAAGCTCTATTAGCAAGGTAATAAAACTTTTATTTAATAAATGTTAGAGAGTTCGATTTTTAAAATATTAGAATGTTATAACTGTTAGTGGAACGTTATTATGTTCTAAATTAATAATTTTGTAATCTTCACTAAAAGAGAGGCATACTGATGAGGGACTGAATATTGTCCGAAAACATTGTGCCAATAAAAGTTTTATTACCTTGCTAATAGTGCTTATACAGTTCTTTATATGCAAAAGCAAGTGGTCGTATATACTGTCTTTATAAAAAATATTGTGTAAAAAATACTTTATAAAAGCAAACAAAATTAAAATAACACCACTGAAAAATATTACAGTAGAGCATTGATTATCTGAACGTTGATTAACCAGAATGTCGCTTATCCAAATGTAATTTTCAGTTGTGATATGCAGCAAGTCTCTGCCAATACTCCCACCCTATAATGTGTAGGGTGGAAGAATCTAAGCTTCTGTTATGCACGTTGACTGTACTGTTTTTATAATTTAGTTTTGTATCAAGTATTAGCAGAGACTTGTTCATGTCACAGCTGAAAATTATGTATCCTTTATATCCCGTTTACCCTACGCAATAATAAACCAGTTCAAATTATCAAACTTATTTAATCTTATAAATATGAACAGAACAAGGATAGCCAAACTGTCATACTAAGATCTGATGCGAGAACAAGAGGCAGTCAAAGTAAAATCCTACCGTTTAATACTTTTAACCAATGGCGGGCTTTCGCGTAGGTGGTCGCATCGGGCCCCTTAACCCAAGGGTCCTTATTTAGCTTTAAAGCTTGGTCATTTGAAAATGTTATGCACTAATGCATACTGGTTTAAACTGAACAAGTACAATAAAATATATGTATTTGAAATTTGTTTTGTATTTTTTTTACATTGTGTTTTTCTTATTTTTCTATCAGATCGATTATCTGAAAAAATCATTTATCCGAATACCCTTGGTCCCAATTAGTTCAGATAATCAACACTCTACTATATATAAAAGGGCAATTTATAAAATTAAACAAAACAAAATAGCAACACCAACAATTCAATAAAAGGCAAGTTTAAAAACAGAATTTGTATAAAGAGTGTCAGAGGGTACTCAGATTAAAAAAAATTCTGGGTTTATGCTGCTTTCCATTCTATTAGATACTAAATAGTAGTGCTCTTTTATTGTCCACCATGGACCATCCATATCCAGCGTAGGGTCAGTGGTCAGCTGAAGGAGGTTCAATAAGTTAGATCAGTGGTTCTCAGCCACTGTGCTGCGGAACACTAATGTGCCGCCAAAACTTTGATGTGCCTCAAAAAATTAAGAATGAGTTGTATATATGTATAAGAATTGTATGTATGTAATTGCATGAATTATCATATATATTAATAGTGAAATGTGATTGGCTGGATATCCATTTTGCAGTCGAACTACTGCACCGATTCCTATAAATGGGGTATCGTTAGAAAAATCTAACCCTCGAATTTCTATGACAGGCAAAATTTTTTGTTGTTGTTCATAATTTAAAAATTAAGGAATAAAAATTAAATTATAATTATAGTTTCTCTAAAAAGAAAAAATCCACAGGTGGCACTATAATTTAATAAAGGCCGCCCTTTAATGATCCTGTGTACGACTGTATCTGTAATTTGAATATAATAAAAAAGAATAAATATAATAATATGTTAATAAAAATTTGTTGTTAAATTTAAATTATTATTTAAAATATTTAGGTGTGCCACCAAAGTTTAAAATATTAAAATGTGTTCCTCAACAGAAAAAAGGTTGAAAATGACTATGTTAGATAGTTAATGAATGGGACCATTGCCTCATTTTGTTATGAGTTAAATTATGATTATTATTATTATTATTCAGTGGCTGTGCCAAAACTCCTGAAAAATCAGTGGGGTCCCAGAATTGAATCTATTCATTCTAGAGTAGAAGTGAGCATGCTTCCATAGGGCTTACCTGACTAACCTGTTTAAATAAATGAAAAGAACAGCTGCTTCCCCTATTTGCAATCATTCAAATTATGATAATCTAATCTTATAATTGCTCTTAAAATATTCTAAACTTGTTTATTTTCAGAGCATATTGACTAGAAGTACTTTGTTTTGTTAAAAATTTGTAGTTAGCTGATGCATGATAAAACAGTCGCTTACCATCTTGGAGATTCCAGGTTGAATTCTGAATGATTTTACCACATTGGAGATTAGATTCAATTCCAATTGATTATACTTCATTGGAAGATCTGGGATCAAATCCAGACAAATATATCATTTGGAGAATTTGGTCATCCATTGTCTATTATTATTACTAAAATTATCAATATTATCAATTGTTTTTGACTTAACGATTTTTTTGATCTATGATGGACTTATGATTGATCTATGATTGTCATTAATCATGTATATATGCTTCATACATTCTTGTATAGTCAGTGCTTCAGCTGTAAGTACTTCCCTGTTATTATACACCCATCTCATAATTCTTATTTGTTTCCTTTTCCTGCATTTTTCCTGCCAAGCCTACTACACTCTGGAAAGTATGATTTTGAGAGTAATGTGAAAGTCAACCATCAGGGCTCTTAGAACAATGTAAAGAACATCATAGCTGTTTATGTATGAAAAGAGATGATTTTTATTTATATTTCTTGATATAAATTTGAAAAATATTAAAATACTAGCTGAAACCCGCAAATTTTTGTAGTTGATTTTTTTTTAATATTTATTTTTGTTATAAGGTAAATAATAATAAACATTTTAGATTTTTTAATAAATTGTTTGCTATAATAAAATCTCTCTATATTCAGGATTTCGTGTTTTATCTTTTCCAAAAACTTTGACAAAATTTAAATTTTTTGCCCAAGAGAATGCAACATATAACTGGCTATAAAATTTTATATATAAATGGCTGTGTATAAAAACTGGGTGAGGAATGTAGATATACTCTAAAAATAAACAAAGTTTACATTATTGTTTTAGTTGTTTAACTAAATAAGACACATTGTCATCATAATGGTCATGTGTTTATTGCCATCATGCCCAGATTGCCTGGCAGTTCATGGCATTGTACCTAAGTTTCTCTGTTTCTTAAATTATAACCTTTTAGATGATATTCAGGATTTTCTTCAGTGGATTCTGAAAATCTTTTCTGATACGATATATCTATATAGAGAAGATGTATTTTTCATTTGAAATATGTTTCTTTTTGAATATTCTCTTTGTCAGTTAGAATTCTTTCGATTTGTTTGATCTCCTAATCTGTCATTTTCTCGATTAAATGCAATCTTTTAGCTGCAGCAGTTAACTTATCTAAAGAGTTCTCTTTTTTTCATGGCATTATGAAATTTATACAATTATAACGTGTGAAAACTTTATATCAAAACAACACGTGAAGTGACATAGTCTTGAACCATGAGCATCAAGAAATACATGAATTAATCTTAAATAGATTCTTCTACATAATAAAGAATTACGTTAGTGAAAATCAAGAAATAAAATTATGATAGATTAAATAATAAATCAGTAACCGCATAAATAAATTGAAAATTTCTATAAAATTCTATCATTGTATAAATCAAAATGTTGCGTTGCTATGGAAACAACAGTTTTGTTTCTTCACACGTAATGAAAGTGATAATCTTAAGGGGCATTAGAAAATACAGTACGTTGGATACAATTGTCGCCTAATGAAAGTGATAATTTTAAGGGGCATTAGAAAATACAGTACGTTGGATACAATTGTCGCCTTACCGAAGCATGGTGAAAGTAATATACATCAAAAGGGGGGCCAAAACACGTAAAAATCCTTAATGTACCAGGGGTCAAAGGTCAAACATTTACGAGATACAGAGGCATCTAGGCAGTATAAGTAGTGGAGCACAGGAACGGGACTCGTCGCGTTACAGATCGCAGTGAAGCCAGGCACAACGCGAAACCACATGTGCCATTTGCAATAAATTGAACTTTGCAGGTCTGTATCTCATAAACGTTTGATCTTTGACCCTTGATTCACTAAGGATTTTTTGCATGATTCAGCCCCCCTTTCAATGTGTATTACTTTTGCCGTGCTTTGGTAAGGCAATAATTGTACCTTTAAATTTATATGTATAGTATATAAATGTATATATATATATATCTAATAGCACACTACTACATAGTCATTAAGTCTAATCAAAGTATAACCTAAGCATATTATGGATAAATAGGTAATATAAGCTATAATCAATAAATAATTGAATATACATGCAGATTTCATACATAGCCGAAAACGTTTTTGTTTGTTTGTTTATAAAATCATGTTTTATTAAAGTATTTACTCTGCTGCTGATAGTGCTTATATCATTTTTACGTGTTAGTAAGAGTTTATGCAGTTTTTTTCTTAATTGTAATTAAATTTATACATATATATTAAGACATCTCTAATAGCACATCACCATGTGGTCATTAAGCCTAATCTAAATCTTACTTAAGTATATTACGGCTAAATAAAATATTATAGGCTATAATCAATATAAAATTAGAGAAAAATTAAAAAATCTTTTAATATAAAATCTGAAGTTCAATAGATTAACGAAATAATATACAGCACTACAGCACAATACTCGATATACATGATTTTAATTTAGTAACAACCTCTGTGAACTGAACATTCTCATTGGGTCATGTGCTATTATGATCCAATGAGACTGTGCAGTTACCAAACAGCCAGGTCATGTAGTAAACTATCACATGATTATTTTAACCAATGAGATCACTGAAAGGAACAGACACAAGGTTTTTATTATATAGATTTAATTAAAAATATTGAAATTAAGGAAAAACAGATCAATAAATATAAATTGTTAATAAAAATGACTATATTTCAATAAATCTATGTAAACTTGGAACTAATTACACCACATATCTTAATTAATATTCAGTACTCAAAATTTGCATACTAATTAGTTTTTTAATTGATCTTTTTTTTAATATGGTCTGATTTTCTTCATTCATGGCTTTTTTTATTCCGAAAACCAGCTACTATCCAAAAATAGCAATTTTTATTGGATTGTTAAATCTTCATATAAAAAATCATATTTTTGGCAATTTCATATACTGAATGAAAACTTTTGAAAAAATAGAATTCAAGAAAAGTACTTATATTATTAGAAAGAGAACAAAACCATAATGATTTGTAAAAATTTTAAAAGATTTTGACAAAAAAGACATGGCAATTTTAATTTCTTGCATATTAATTAGGCTTAATTACTTAATAAGCTGGCTTGTTAATATAATTTTTTACCTTTTTCATCATGCAACAGGTTAATAAATGTATTTTAATGTAAAATAAGTACAGTGGGTGATCAGTTAATGAACAGTTCGGATAACAAACACTTTTTCGAAAGATTTTTATGTTCGGTTAACGAACACATGTTCGAATAACGAACACTCATGGAACTAACAGTGGTTTTTCCCGATTAAACTGAACTCTGAGACAACTTAAAACAAATCAAAGATTTATTTATAGAACAAACTATGGGACCGCAGTCTGGAGGTCTATCTCTGGTTTTATAGGAGGGACCTGTTGGACTGACCGAATGACAGATCAGCCGGATGGCTGCGTAGTGTAGCTGTTGGTTAACGAACACATGTTCGGATAATGAACACTTCACAGAACAAACTGGAGGACCCATGGACTCGAAATGATAGATCAGCCCGATGGCTGCGTGGTAAAGCTGTGGCTTAACATTCTGGAAAAGATCAGCCAGATGGCTGCGTGGTAAAGCTGTGGCTCACCATTCTGGCCAGATGGCCGCATGGTAAAGCTGTGGCTTACCATCCTGGAGGATCTGGATCCCACTCCTCGGATAGCAGCGTGGTAAAGTTGTGGCTTACCATTCTGTAGGATCTGGGGTCCAATTCCTCCAATTTTTAGGAAGGATCTGGGTCCGGACCATTGAAACCCATCCTTGAATGACTCCATCATGGGTGTTGGTCAGCCTGTGATGATGGCGGCTCTATAAGTGGCCGCTGCCAGATAAAAATATTCCATGAGGATAGTTCGGCTTAACTAACCTAACGGAATGATAGGCTTAGGCCTTGCGCGCTCGTGGACTTATGGGTAAGGATGGCAGAAAAGTAGCTTTCCCGATTAAAATGAACTTGGAGACAATGTAAAACAAATCAAAGATTTATTAAAGAAGGTAAGAGAGAGATTTTACAATTTTTTGGTGTTAGAATGGCACCCATACCAGGTTAAGTCAACAGGCTTGGAGATCTCTACCACGACGATGCTATTAATCACTTCCGAAAAATCCTGAAGGGGAGAGAAAAAAAATTGGTATTGGACAGATTGTTTATCGGAAAATAAATATAATAGATGAAAATGCAAGACTATGTATGTATATATTATTGTTATTACATACAAATAAACATAAATAAAAATTTATATAATTTCTTACTATGTTTTTTTTGTGTCTCCAGAACGAATTAATCAAATTCCCATTAAAACCTATGGTAAATCGATGATCGGTTAACAAACAATTCGGATAATGAACATTTTCTTGGAATGGATTGTTTGTTAACTGATCACCCACTGTATTATACTAAAATAGTATGAAATTTTATAATAAAAGTTAAAAATGCTGATTAAACATTCAATGATACAAAAATCATCTAGGGAAAATAATAAAATTTTCCTTAGATGATTATTTTATGAAAGGAAATTTAATAGTTTTAAATGATTACAAAGCTGAGGTTGTGAAATATAAAAATAAAGTTGCTAGTATGAATTGTAAGTTACAAAGATTATAGATGTATAAAGATAATATACAAAGAAAATATAGAAGCAATATATCTGTCATTATATTATTATTATATGCACAGAATGTTTAAAATCAGTGTCAGATTTAAACTGATTGGACTGATTGCACCCAATCAGGCCCCTTGTTGAGGCAAAATGAAATCATGAAAAGGCTAATAAATGAAGAATAATAATTTAGATTTACTATTTTGAAGGCTGGGTTCAACACCCCAACCTTCAAACATCTAATTTTTTCTGATCCACAAAAAGAAAAATTTTTCTTGGAAAAATTGAATGTGAATGAATCGATTTTATCTTCTCTCTTGGAACATGTGAGAAAAAATTTTCTATTTAAATTAACATTACTTTTGCAGATTCTGATGTATTCTTAACTAAAATTCTGAAAATATTTTCTGAGTAATTACTAAATCAATGGCGGATGAATCTTATCTTAATTAGAATTAAGTATGCATTTATGTGTGAATGTTGCCAGAATATATTGAAAAAGTTTCACAGTTTAAATGAATAGTCATAAATCAAAGATCAATTAGTTGATCTTGGATTTATGACTAACAAGGAGACGGTCAGACATTCCCCTCCCCGTTTTGACTGAAATTGCACATACATACAGTACTTAAAAATAAATGTTTAAATACAGAGTCGTAGCACGCGCTTCTCAAATGGCTTCGAGAAAAAGCGATTTTAATATTTGCATATATTATTAAAAGCTTGACAACGCGCAGAACGAATCATGTGCAGCGTTAGCGTAGTTGGTAGTGTTCCAGCGTTTTAAGCCTAAAGTCGCGGGTTCAAGTTGGGCTATTTAATTTTTTTTTATAATTTTTTCTTATTTAAAAATAATAATAATGAATTAAAAGTATTTTTTTTAAATTAATATGAAAAATTAATAGTTAATTATTATTGTTAAGCTATTATTCAATATTCATGATCTTATTTTCTGCGGCTTCGGTTTATTCTTTCAAAGAGAATGAAAAAAATTTTCATACTTCATACTTTAATTCCTTTTTTTCTATCTTTTTCAAAGAGTGAGTGGTAGAGGATATGGTTGGAAAATGTGTAGTTTATATGATGAGTTAATCAACTACATATTGAAAAATAAAAAACTTTATTATTCGTATATGTGCATGCTTATTTAATATACTTACTGATCATCAGAAAGGGCTGACTGTGAATTTGTACATGAGTCGGGATGATACTCATCGTAGAAACATGAAAAACAATATGTCTTGAAGCATCGTGCGCATCGTATAAAAGCTGCGTTTTTACACGTACACGGATTTTTTAGAATTTCGACGGGGAAACATACTTCATTTACGTTCATGAAGACATCCCTTTCATCGGAAAGTTTTGCAGCAAACCTTGCGTAACGCAACATTTCCGAAAATATTGGTGCTGACAACTGATTGTGAACAGTGTGACTCAACTGTAACAGTAAATATCTCTTTCTCGCTTCCCGAAAGACGAAACCTGAACAGCAAAAAGTTAAATACAATCATAAATATTATTAATACAAATATCATTAAAGACAATAGTTCTAGAACAGTTATGTCAAATTCCACCACAACAGTTTAAAAGGGGTATTGTTAAGCTGCTGTAACTTGAGACTGCAGCAAGTCTCTTCTTTTAATATTGTAAGGTTAATTGTTTTATTGTCTTTCCCTCCTGCAGTGGAAATTTTCCGACGAAAAATTTATTTTTACGTTCCAGAAAAATTTGTGATTAAAACGCTAGCACTGCAAAAGATTCGTTCTGCGTGCTATCAAGCTTTTAATAATATATGCAAATATTAAAATTGCTTTTTCCTCGAAGCCATTTGAGAAGCGCGTGCTAAGACTCTGTATTTAAACATTTATTTTTAAGTACTATACGTATGTGCAATTTCAGTCAAATCGGGGAGGGGAACGTCTGACCGTCCCCTTGTAAGAAATAACAAAAGTAGTTAAATAGATGAAACTTGCATTTTTACACATAAATATAAGGCCTGGAAGAGTCTTAGCAATAGGAAATGGATTATAAATGAAATTTGCAGAATAACAAGTGAGTATTTTTTAAAATGATATGATATCCAACAACTGAATCATTAATTCTGCTCTTACCAGGAATGTTATCAAAACTCTACTGTTATTACTGATAATTAATGAAGATATAGCCAATCAAAATAATTAGTTTATAAACATTAAGCTAAATCATTCAAAACACTTCATAGATCTTGATTTTTCCTGGATAAATATGCAGAGAATTTAAAAAATGTTCAGGTCACTTAAAACATATTCCAAAAATCTGCTCAAATTATATTTCTTCAGATAAATAGTTTTTATTTTTGAGAGACAATGAGAATCAGTTATATTTTCCACCCTATTTGACAAAATTATTGATATTTTTAAAGTTTGTTCTAATTTTCATAAATAAGCATTAATTTAACCTTTTTTGTGTATTTTCATATATTGATTTAATTTGTCCAAAATGAAAAGATGAAAATTTCTTCATTATGTCATATATATCATAATTTTATTATTTTGCGATATTACTACAATTATGTTTATCATTTGTTGAAATAAGTAACATTCTGTCAAATGAAAGTCCTTTAGATACAAGTAATTTTTTTATTTATTTATAAATGTTACAGCACAAATTATAAGTAGAAAAGTTCTTTATTATAACTGAAGATCTTTCAACTTCATTAAGCCATTGTCAGCATAATACATAAACGAATAAAATATTCGAATGTTATACAAACTTAAAAAAACTAAAAAAAAAAATACATTTAGAATATCTTTAAAATGAATACATTTAAAATTAAATATCAAAGTCGTAACATTGTATATAATATATTTATAATTAAACAAGAAGTGGGATGAATATATGCAAGGTTTTTTATTTATTATCATTGATAAGCAAATTAAATGTTTTTTACTACTTTGAACTTATCGATAATGTTTATTTTTGTATTTTGAATAGAAATAATTGCTAACGTCATCCATCCATAGTCCTCATGGATAGCTTTAGCTGGATGCATTTATGCATCCAGCTAAAACCCATTTATGGACAATGAATTTATGCAGGGATAAATGAGGGATAAATGGGTTTTAGCTGGGATGATGAGGGATAAATGGGTTTGAGGGATGATGAGGGATAAATGGGTTTGAGGGATGATGAGGGATAATGGGCTTTGAGGGATGATGAGGGATAAATGGGTTTTAGCTGGATGCATTTATGCATCCAGCTAAAACCCATTTATGGACAATGAATTTATGCATTCACATTATTAATTAAATGATTAATAAAAAAATGTATATTTATTTATAAACCTTACTTATTTTATTTATACATATAAGTCATATTTTGAGGAGCCCTGAGAAAAATACTAATCAGCTCCATACTAATTTAATCTGGCAATGTTTAAAATGATCACATATATAAACATTGTATAATATTTAAAAGGGAAAACTATGCATTTATATCATAATTAGTGAATTTATAATTTATTTAAACTTCTAACTGTTGGAACAAAAGCCTTTGTAATTTGTAATATATTTTCAAAAATATATTACAAATGAAAATTGAAGATTACTTGCACATGAAATTAAACTTTGTGGATATATAATCAATTTTGCAAATATACAATTATCATATCAAACAGTTAATAATAAATTATGGTTAATGGCTTTGAACAATGGCTAAATAATAAGATCAGTAGCAATTGTAATGAACACTATCTGTATTAAAATTGTTTTCCTAGCAGAACAAAAGGTGAAAACCACTGTGATTCAAAAAGTTTAACATTTGTCTGGTAGTTGATTTATATAAGAATTGGGGAAGAGTGATGACTAATTTTCATACATCTAAATGTGCCATCTAGACCTTATTTGATGTTTTTAAATTATTGAGATCTAAAAATTTCTCTGTTACATTCAAAATATGTTGAAATGTAATTATGAACTAATATCCATTACCTTTATAGTCTGATGAAGTCAAAATTTTGTGCAAAATGCATTCCCAGTTCTTCTGTAAATCAAGTGCCAGAGGATTGTTAAAATAAATAAATTCATCCATACTGGTTTCTGTCTTTTAAATTGATATAAAAAAAAATATTAACATACAATATTCATCACCATTACTATAGTTAATATGGTAAAAAGTTTTTTTATCAGTTAAAATTGAAAATTTTGTTATCATTATATTAATTATTTTGTGACCAGTTATAAACTTAATTCTTCCCTTTCTATTATAAATTAAATATTCACTTTAATTAATATTTAAGTTTTTCTTTTTAAATTCAATATAACAAATTTTTGATTCTGAGATGCAGTAAATTTTGATTATTATTAAAAGCTTATTAATAATTACTAAAATTATATGCATTATAAATTATAAATATTGTTGTTTAATATATTTTAATTTTTAATAATTTTTGAACAGAAACACTTGCAATGAAAGGCCTAACGCTGAATTGTTTAGGAAGGAAAGAAGAAGCTTATGAATATGTTAGAAGAGGTCTTAGAAATGACTTAAAAAGTCATGTGTGTATCCTTTTAATGATGATAATTTTTCTATTAATTATATAGCATGTAAAGTCAAAGATCTTATTAATCTGAGTTCTATATAAAGGTTTCAATTGCATATTCATTATTGAAGGAGAAAATTTAATTTTCAGGAAATATTTATGTTTATATATTGTGGGTTCATTATTTAAAAAAACTTTTTATTGATGATTAAAAAAATGTTTAAATCTAAAGAATATATTAAGTAATTTATAATTTCCATTTACTGATTCTTGTAAATTAGAGATTTAATTTGATATATTGTAAAATTTTGTCTTATACTAAAATTCAGTTACACTTTATTCCAAAAATAAGATACAGATATACATGTATCCTCCAGTTTACAAAAGTTATTGGGATCTTATAAATTGTTGAGTTTCCAGTTTATGAATTATTATTTATTCTAAAATAATATTTTCAAATAAGCAATTTTTGCAGCTGAGATTACTTTATTTCAGAGTAACTGTTCTGAAATAAAGTAATCTCAGCTGCAAAAATTGCTTATTTGGTAATATTATTTTAGATAATACGAGCAGAAGCAACAAATGCAATAGTATGTTTATCACTTATTTTCCATTAATTCTAATAAAAATGGTTTAATTCATTTTTAGATACTAAAAAGTCACTGCCGTTTTATCTGTTGATGTTAAAGCAATCAAAAATCATTAACATTAATTATGTATACTATAATACAATAGTTTAATAGTTATTACTTATTTAGTCTAATTTCTTGCATTGAACTTTGAATTTCAGAGGTGTTAACTACCAAAAGACTATCAAATTTAAGCACAGTATGTAATAGACAAGCTAAACATTGTGATTTTACTTACCAGTTAAAAATTATAAAATTTTCATCAAATATTACCTTAAATTTTTGTAATTCTCAAAGAAAGCTTCATTCTATTAAATTATTTGCAAAAATAAATTTTCTAGAAGTTAGTATTGATGTTTTTAATTTTGTCTGTTAAAATTCATTATTATGGATTTTTATTATTGCAATTAGTTTAATAAAATCTAATAAATACAAAATAATTTACTTATTTATCAATTACATTGGTTATAGTTAGCATATTCCAGTAGAATAACAAAATACCATCATAGTTCAAATATATATATATATATTCAGATAAAAATATATTAACAAGGTTTATATGTCTGGAATAAATCTTAATCATTATTTTATAAAGTTAAATAGTTTTATATTATAATAATATAAAACTATTCTATGGTATTATAATAATAAATTATAATACCATAGAAAAATACATTAAATGCATTATGAATATTTGTATAATCAGTATATACAAGTGCCAGTTTTTATACCAGATTCTCTAATGAAAGTGAAAGTGAATTTTTTCTTAAAATCAACTGTGTATATAGTAAATTTAATATATCTGATAAAATCAAGAGCAAAAAAATCATTGATTTAAGCAAATTACTGTGGATAATTGATCAATAATGAAATAAATTGTTTTCAAGAGCAAAATGAATATTTATAATTACTTTTTTACAAAATGAAAAAGTAACTATAGATTTATGCTCTTCATTAAATCAAAAATTTGTAAATAATACAGAATATATAGAATAATAAATGATAATAAAGAATAAAAAAAATTTCTATGTTATAATACAGAAGTTTTATCTACAAGAGTAAAAATATCAATCTTGCAATGACTAAACATTTTAAAATTTATGCAATTCAAAAGTCATTGAGATTTAAATGAAATGCTATATATACAATATATTCAATCAATATGCTTTGGAAATATAAAGATTTAAAATGAAATTAAAATGTAAGAACTGTCCAACTTAAAAAATTTAATACTATAAAGCAGGCAATTCTGGTATATTCGTTTGTAAATTTTATCTTGAAAACAGGCCTAAGGATGATAAAATGAAGTGAATCTACTGTTATCAGATGTGAGAAAGCAATTTAGCTAGGTCTTGACTTTGGGAGAACTTATTTACCTATTGATGCTTTGTTATGTATCTTATCATATACTATAAAGTGAGCAATTTTTATCAGTTGTTAACATGTGCAGTATTCCTACTTTATTGTAATGTTGTTTGTAAAGTTTCATCTTAATTTATTCTTAATTTATGTTCTGTGCATTTGTGCATGTAATAAAATAATAATTTTTAAAAGTTATTAAAAAAACTATGAAAGAATGAAGGACCAAGCTATATTGCAAGTATAACTCACATCAGTAAGATCAACACCAAGATCATTGAGCAGCATCCTGGAGACTACAAAGTCTATCAAAGGTATGACTCACTTGTCAGTCAAAGAACAGCCAGAAGGAGCATTCCAGTTCATACCAGAATTCCTCAATTCTATTGACATTGCCAATTTGCCACCACATGAACTGAGGCTGAAGAAGAACACAATTATCATTTTGATGCACAACTTGGATGTATCAGAAGGACTGCAGTAATGAATTAAGTTGATTCTAACTAAGCTCTGTAATATCATCATCAAGGCAAAGATCGTCACTGAAAACAGTCTGGTCAAGAAGTACACATTCATGAAATCACACTTTATTCAAGCAAAAATCAACTTAGATGTACAATGCAATGATATCAGTTTCCTATAAGACCAGCATTTGCTATCATCATGCACAAAGCTCCTTTTTACCAGTAAAACTTCTTCATACTAATTTAACATATATAAAATTCTGATGCCCTAGATATTTCCAAAATAATTGTAATAATATATATAGAACAATGACATTCCCCAGTTTACAAATTTTTGCAATAATGAAAAAATCCATAAAATTCAAACGTGTGTTCAAAACTTAAAATCTTTTTCTATATTCTTCAGTTTTTAACTATATTTTATTTACAGCTCTATTACAGGATCCAAGATTTTTTCTTCTAAAACGTTTTTGGCCTTTCTACGAGACCCTCTTCAGTATTCTACATAGATATTCTTATTGTAATCGTTTTCGAACATTTTTGGCCTTTCTACGAGACCCTCTTCAGTATTCTACATAGATATTTTTATTGTAATCGTTTTCGAACAATTCAATTTCTTTTAGAACATATCGCTCTTTAAATTACGTCATTACTTCTGTTTTTTGTTTTTTAAAACTTCTTTTTAGACTCCTAACGTCTATTAATATACATCTATTACTTGCATAAATTACGCTCCCATATATTGTATTTAATAATATAAGATATATTCATACATTCTTGCTATTTATATCATTTTTTATAATCTTACGATCTCATTACATATTCTCTTCAGTTTTTATTTTGTTGGCTGAGGATGGTTGAGTTAAACAACTGAAAATGCTTCTAAGAAATAATTTATATTTTTATTGCTATTTAATACTTTGGTTAATATATTGTTAACAAAATCACTTTAATTCACCCAATAAAAATGTAATAATGACTAATTACTATAAAAATAATAAATATCTATTATATTTTTGCATTTATTTTAATTTGTAAATCCTTTATGTCCAATCCTTTGTTTTAGTATATAAACAGTTGAAATAGTTATCTGATAGTAATGAGAATTCAAGGTCAAGTGATTTATTGCTATAGGATAGTCGACAGCAGTAAATGCACAGATATCTTACAAAAACTCATTAAGATATTTTTAAAATTTTCTTTTATGTGATGCAAAAATCAAAATAATAATAATATAAATTTTAAATTTAAAATAAATGTTTGCAGAAGTTTAAATAAAATCAGTCAAATATAATTCTAACAAAAGTGATGGATTAGGGACTACTTTTTGAAGTTATCAATTGTAAGCATAAAAATATTCATATTACTTTCCCTTGCTAATTGCATAGTAATTAAAAAATTTAAAAAATTACAACAAAAATTCACTTAATAACAGCAGATAGCTTTACTATAATAAAAGTTTCAGGAGGGATAAAATTATTTTGAACAATTAAAATAAAAATGTAATAAATGTAGCAAATATACAATTAGAATAGCAAATTAAGTTGTAGAAATATTACACACTTTTTCATCTGATGAAATTAACATAAAAGCAGAATTTTAGTTGTCAGCAAAATATTAAAATCAAAGTTAAAAGATTATATAATAAATTCATGGATAACAATCAAAAATCAGATCAGTCTATTCAAAATTATTGCAGTTAAAAAGTTTTTTAAATGAATATGTATAAATTAATTGTATCTTTTAAGAAAAAGGATATTGAAAAGTAAAAAGTCATTTGGAATAATGGAAATTTTTTATTATGCATTATACTATAATTTGAATATTATAAAAATTAAAAAATTTAATATATATTTTAATGATAAAATTTTTGAAGTCTCATGTTTATATTTAAAATTGCTAATGCTGGAAAATTTTTATATTGAATGTAGATTTTATTTTATTAACCTTAACAGGTTTTTATTAGGTTGGCATGTTTATGGTCTTTTACAGAGGTCAGATAGAAAATATGATGAAGCTATCAAATGTTATCGCAATGCACTTAAATGGGATAAGGTAAAAGTGTTTATAGTAAAAAAGTATTTTTGTAAGATACAGAATAATAAATTTTTATTTATATATTTAACTTTTGTTGTTAGGATAATATTCAGATTTTGAGAGATCTGTCACTATTACAAATTCAGATGAGA
>AYEL01090803.1:0-19310 GCA_000484575.1 Olivierus martensii
TGACATGCTTAACATGTCAATGGTCTGGAACG
Organism: Olivierus martensii; assembly: GCA_000484575.1. Classification (NCBI taxonomy): domain Eukaryota; kingdom Metazoa; phylum Arthropoda; class Arachnida; order Scorpiones; family Buthidae; genus Olivierus; species Olivierus martensii. The sequence goes on from AYEL01090803.1 coordinate 33, forward strand.
TGATAACACGTCAACAGTTGTTTTAAAAATTATTTTTGGCTGATATATAAATTTTGAAAAGCTTTTTTAAAATTACTAAAAATATATTGCAAATTATATTTATTATTATTAAATACTGATTAAAAAAATTTTTCCGTTTTATAATAATTATTATTATTTTTTAATTTTAATATGGACATGGTACGGTCGCTTAGAACTCCCACCAATTCCTTCCCGGGAAATTTTTGTTCTACCTACTAAGATCAATACTGTCTCTTATTGGCAAGAAAAGTATATTCTGAATCAATAAGAGTAAAAAAGCTAATATTATAGCTGTTATTGTGGGAGGAGATTTGTTCTAACATTAGAATTTTTTCTTAAAAAAACGTGAAATATTTTGCATAATAAAATACAAAACTATCAAAATGTTGGATAAACATATAACTTAATGCTCAAAAATGATATCAAATATAAATTAAAATATTTTTATAAGAGAATATACAGCAATACTTCGCATAGTCTGGTTAATTGATTCCTCTTTCTTCCTGGACTAATTGAAACCGGACTATTCAAGGTACATAATCTATGGGGAAAAATTATAATTGGTTCCAAGAAATTTTCAATTTGCTCATATGTATTTCTTTAAATCGTAAATTCTTACATTAATAATTATTTCATATGCATTAAACATTAAAATCTTTTATAAAGATTTATAATAGACAGAAGGGGACAGAAAGTGGATCCGAAGATCGGAAAGATATATAATAGACAGTAAGGGACAGAAAGTAGATCCAAGCCCATAAAGACAAATAGATAGAGAGCTTACCCAGCAGGTGAATGCATTCGCTTTCTCCAAGTCAGTCGCTCGGCGTCATTACAAACCCAGAGCGGTGCTCTGCGTAAAGGCGGATTCCCACTTGAATTGGGCCGGCGAGGGCTGATGAGTCGCAAACACCAATATGCCCAGTATTTGTTCCCATTCAATGATTCAATTAAGCGTTTGTGGTAAACAACTGACGACATTGCACTTGAGAGGCAGGCACTATAAACACTGTTTAGATAAATTTGGCAACACTGGAGCAGCTGCCTGCTTGTCTCAGCTCTTAATAGTGGCTATTCCAGTCATATATAGGTAGTAAGTAGCAAGCACACTTACATTTCATATTTATTCTAAAAAATAAAGCAAATTAAAAATTTTTTATTAACAATTACAATCTGGACTATAGTGAAACCCGGACTATGCGAGGTAGCTGTACATCAATTTTGCTAAGAAAATTTGAATAATGTTATGAATTTACCAAATAAATGATTTTTCATTGAAATATGGATATAAATATGTCATTTATGACTTATTTTATTCAGGATGGAAACCGCTATCAAACAGCTGTAATAATTTGAGTGGATGCCTAAAAAATCGCAAAAAAATAAAATAAAATTTTGTTTAAAAAATACAATGAATATTCTTTAAATGAATAAATAAATAATTGTTTTAATAAAAAGGAAGGCATAAACTGTAAAAATTTCACATTTCTTTGACAAAAAATAAGCGTGATATGATTTATAAATTTCTCAATATTGTTAGGCTTAACTCCAGAATGCAGCTGGCACAACGCTACTGTTGACATTTAACATCATCTGGCACTCAACAGGTTAAAAGGACAGAATTAAAATAATATTTTTGAATCTTTCAATCCTTCTTTAGTTATAGAAAGAATACAGAATAAATAATAGAACAAATTAAAAGTTTAAATTACATTACATGATATAATGTAATGACTAAATCAAAATTTAATTATAAATAAATATAACTGAAGAGAGATTGAAGGATTTGAAAGTACTTTTACTTATTGATTAAAGATAAGTTTAATTCTAGTCCTTTTACGCATTTTTTTTGAGTATATTTGCCTTTATATTGAAAAATATTTGTTGAAATTTTATATCAAGAGGTATGTCAGGCAAGCTTCATGATATAAAATTTCAAGATTAAATCAAATAGAATAATCATTGACCATTTCTTAATCTCTATAAATATTTTGGATAAAATTTAATTTATAACTATTGTTCTAAGAGAAATATTATTAATCTAATGTTTATATTTGAGAAAGTATTCAATTTGGACACAGAATGTCAAATTTAAAATTTCATATCCAATTAATAAAAGAACTAGATTACAATTTGAAAATAGCAAATATTAATCAAAAATAATTTTTTCCTAATCTTGTAGATATCTCTACAAATTGTCTTGATCAATTATTTTTGACTATATATCCTGGCTCATTTAAGATAATCTAAATATTTTTGTCCATTGGCTGAAATGAAGGGATGTAAAAGAATGTGATTCTCTTCTCTGCAAATGCTTCTTTGTAATTAATAAAAAAGTAGATAACTACAAAAGATACATTGAAATGATAAAAATTAACTTTTTTCCTTGGAAAAAAGTTAATTTTCTTTGGAAATTATTCAAATTAACTGTTGTTTTTAATGTCAATTAAGATGAGGCCTAGTGTTTTAAATTGAGATTGCATTCCTAAAGTTCTTTTTGATTGATACTAAAAGGGATAGTATTTGTTAATTTTTTAATCTAAACATTATTATATTATTCAATAATGGAATGAAATGTTACATAGCAGTTATGTATCATGTTTTTGAGTAAAGATTATTATTTTCTAATAAAAGATTACTTAAATTTCATGTTCAAATTTATGAACATGATTAGTTTTTTAGTTAACAACCATTTGCTGATCACTAAGCAGCTGTGCCACTCCAGGCCATATCACAAGTCATCACTACTCTTTGAAATCTGTCTAATTATACAAAATGAATAAAAGAGCTTGTCATGGACCATTTATATAAATTTTCTAATTCGATTCCTAATTCGATTCTAGGTCGAGACCTAGAATTGAATTATAAAATTTATATAAATGTTCCATGCCAAGCTGAAGCATTTCCACTCAGACTGAATGTTCTCTATATAGTTTACAATATTGATCATGAACAATATATTAATTACACAAATAGTCCTTGACTTAAAATGACAACATTATTGATAAATTCTGTTATTGCTCACTATAGTTGACCTGGATTCAATTCCTTAGCCCAATGGTCTGATATACAGAAAGTACCATTTTTATATATCACACTATTGATTCTTATATTTTGGTATTTGTTAAGTTTATTATAATAAAATAGAATGTAATACCAAATATTGATAGTCAGCAATCTGTAAATTTTGGACGTTTCAACTTCTGTCTGTTTCCTACTTACAACAGTGCTGTTCAAAATTCTTGGAATCAAACTATGTTCTAAGATGAGGTCTATCTGTATTTCAGTTAATGCTCATATAAAATATGGCTATCTTATTTTTTGGAGCTACTATTAGTTACCACCTCATTTTCCTTCTATCATGAAGAAAATAGGATATTGTTCTGTTTTGCTGCATAAAATCTTTAATTTTTTAATTAATTTAGCTTTTGTTGTTGGTATCATGAGAACGTATTGTACAGGAATCTCTTGATTAGTGCAGTTAATAAATCCTCACAATACACTGCATATAAAACTAAAAAACAATGGGAATAATTATAATGAATCCTGGAAAATATCAAATTTTATAAATATGTATTTTTTTTTTTTTCCTCTCAAAACATATCTATATTGCATTACATGTACTTTAAATCATTGAGAATTGGATGGGTATTTAAAAATTTATAATAAGAATTAAAATTTATTTTTCACAAAAAAATTTTTTTTTACAAAATTGCATAAATTTTGTAAACAATAATTGCATGTTCATAGACATCGAGTAGTGGAGAGGAACTGAAGGCAAGGCTGGCTATATAATATTATAATGGCTATGTACCAACATTGCAGAGAAATTTGTTTGTTGATACAGCAACTAATCAAATAGTTGGATGCCATACATCTGCACAAGGTTATTTTGACTTTATTATTATTTTTTTTGTATTTTTTTTCTTAGTTAATTGATATTATTTTTCTCATTTTTATCAAATCTTAATTTTAAATAACTACTGTATATATTTGTCTAAGCAAGAAATTTTGAAATAAAAATTGTTTTTATAAAGGGGATAAACTTATAGATCAGTCAGTTAAAAATGAAAAACTTTTTAAGATTTAAGATTGGCTGTTCAGTTGCATCACATTCCTTTTATGCTAGTTACATGATATGCTATATTTATTCTTAAGAAAGTTCTATTATTTTTATGTTTTTAATAATATGTGGATTTATATAATTTGTTATAAATTAATCTTTTTATATATGTTTAAGTATTGTGTACTGCACAAATAAATTGAAAATATGTTAGGATATTATGTTCTCTTCGAACTGAATAATAGATCTTTTTTAGGCATTTCCTTTGACAGCTGCTTGACTGTCATATTTATTCCTGATTATATTATATAGCAAAGATTGAGGGTCTATGCTGGTCTCCATCTTTTCACAGAGATGATTTTTTGTCTCTATGTAAAGACAATCTTTCCACAGAGATGATAGAAAGATTATTGTTTTAAGCTATGGTTTTAAACGATGCTTCAGACATTCTCTCTTAGAAAATGTCATCATTTTCCCATAATGTTTAGAATTCATATATACATAATGTCAATCTCATTCCAACCAATGAAATTACCCATTACATTGCATTTCACCAGCAACAAACTCGGTTTTTGAAGAAAATGATAGTAAACAGACAATTATTTATTTAATTACAACATGAAACAATTATAAACTTTGATAAGTGAACTGGAGAAATAATCTATTCTGTTTTGGAGAATATGATAGCAAATGTATTGAAACAGTCATTGAGAGAAATGTGGAATGACTAATTGTCAGTAAATTATAATAAAGAAGTGACATTAATATGATGTTTTATTAAATTAAAAGAAACATTCTCCAAAAATGAAAGACAAAAGTAACAAATATCTATATTTGAAGCAAGTAATACCAGTGTTTTTAGTCAAAAATAATGCCACTGAGATAAGATTTTACTTTGAATGCTGTCATTCACTCAATAGTTTAAATTGTGTGTTACTTTTTACATCTTTAACTGATTCTATTAGTTGCTATTTATAATTGCGAATATTAACAAAAACATAACCATTTCAACATATCAAAGTGTTTGTATTCAATATGAACACAATGTTAATTCTGCATTGACAAGTGGCAGCAGTCAAATTTACCAAAACTATATTATATAGATAATTGTCATTTATCCCAAAGAGGTCTGCATTAAGGTATCTTTAGTCTCATTAACAGTCAATCTAACTTGAACACAATTTAGAATTAATTTCAGTTTCATTCCTTTCATTTTAAACCTGAAATAAAATATTATTTTAAAACATTGATAACACAATTGTTAACAAATTTTCATCATTTTTCTATAGAATATAGAAAAAAATGTTGATGTAACTAGTGTTTACTATAGTTAGCCATACTGAAGAGGGACAGAATACGTCCGAAAACGTTATATGCAAATAAAACTATTTTCACCTTGCAAATAGTGCTTTTATATTTCAACTTTTACCAGTGTTTTTAGTCAAAAATAATGCCACTGAGATAAGATTTTACTTTGAATGCTGTCATTCACTCAATAGTTTAAATTGTGTGTTACTTTTTACATCTTTAACTGATTCTATTAGTTGCTATTTATAATTGCGAATATTAACAAAAACATAACCATTTCAACATATCAAAGTGTTTGTATTCAATATGAACACAATATTAATTCTACATTGACAAGTGGCAGCAGTCAAATTTACCAAAACTATATTATATAGATAATTGTCATTTATCCCAAAGAGGTCTGCATTAAGGTATCTTTAGTCTCATTAACAGTCAGTCTAACTTGAACACAATTTAGAATTAATTTCAGTTTCATTCCTTTCATTTTAAACCTGAAATAAAATATTATTTTAAAACATTGATAACACAATTACTAACAAATTTTAAATACTGATATTAAATTGCAAAAATAAGCTAACAAATAAATACCGTATTACTTCGACTTTAAGCCACATTTTTTATTTAAATTTTTAAGATGTAAAATTTGGGTGCGGCTTAAATTCAAAGCGAATATTTTAATATCTTTTCTTCCCAATCTTCCACTCCCCAACAATCAGGTTTTTGCTTTATTCTCTACACATGCATAATATTATGACTATTGATAACAGTTTATTCAGTAGTCCCCCGTTTGTACTTATCTGATTTAATCCAGTTGCTGTTTGATAGTAGCTTGTAGAATTGCGTCGTATCTGGCTATATTTTAATTATAAGAAAAATCACAAATTACTATAATGCTGTTTATAACCGCTGATGGAAACAAATTGCCACCTTTCATTATTTTAAACAAAAAACTGTACCCAAGGAAAATTTTCCTAAGGGTGTTATATAAACAAAAACTGTATCCAAGGAAAATTTTCATAATAGTGTTATAATTCGAGCACAAATGAATGCATGGATGACAACAGAATTGATGAAAGATTAATTAGAACATGTTTGGGAGAAGATAAGAGATCTGATGCTATTTAAAAAAAAAAAACAAAAGTGATAGTACACTCAGCCCTCGATTTACACGGTAGATACGTTCCTGGAAAAATTGTGCAAACCGAAACTGTGTAAAACGAGACGCAGAATTCATACAAAATAGAAGGATAAGTTCAATTAAACTGTAAACTGTGATAAATCGATCTAAAGAAGATAATGAAAAGTCAAGGATATGTTCTTTGGTGTGGCTTAAATTCAGTGTAATGCGGTATTAAAAATTGCATATATTTTCATAAGAATCAAATGCACTTTCCTGCCATTATTTAATAAAGGGAAAAAAAGGTTACATAACAGCACCAACAGTAATGAAAAAAAAAAACAAACAGAATTGAAATAATAATTTCAATTCTGTTTGTTTTCATTTAACACCAGGACTGGATTATTTACTAGACGCATAACAGCACCAACAGTAATGAAAAAAGTATAACTTTTAATAATAATTTCAATTCTGTTTGTTTTCATTTAACACCAGGACTGGATTATTTACTAGACACAGTAGGCATGTGCCTAAGTGCCCCTGACAATAAGGGGTAAATAATATGTTAAAATTATTGAACAGTTTTATAATTTATTTAAAAAAATTGTTTGTACCTACAGGCTTCAAAGGTCTTAATCTCACCCTGTTTAAATCCATTATCAAACAAACTTCCACTTAAAATTGGAATTTCTAAAAAAAATAATCACAATTCAATTAAGTAATATATTTTTCCATAAACCAAGTTTATTATAAAACTATCTTATCAAAAACCATCCTTTAGTTAATTCATAGAATCAAAAATAAACAAATTAAAAGAATATTTATTATTTTGTATTATGATTCACAAGTTATTTTACATATTATATAAGATCATATATATTAAGAAGTATCAATGCTTGAAACTTTAGAAATTGTTAAATGGGGATATAATGATTTTGTTACTATTTGAAGTTGGATTTCAAATACTGCTTCAGATATACTTTATGAAATAATTGATGATCTCCTCTGCAAATTATTTGAATAATATACGTGTTTTGTTAATATCTTTTGCAATTTATTTTGTTTAATTTTTTAATTTTATTATTATTGTTTTTATATTTTTGTTAATTAGAAAGTTATAGTAAATAATTTAACTGTGTAAAATAATTTTAACTTGTGGACATAGCCAAAATGTGCAATGGACAATGTCCACATTATATATTGTGCATGTGCAATAGTAACATAGTCACTAGGGAGTGTTTCCCCGGATTTTAGAATCCTGGGATCCCAGTTGATTTTGGCTGCGGGATTTATCCCGAGAAATTTTCTTTATCCCAGGATTTCCTGGTCTGAATTATTAATGTCAATAATCAATACATACATATTTACACAATACATACACATTATATATATATATATACAAGGGCAAGTCAAAAATTATCTACACTTTTGACATAACTCTGCCTAAACTGTGCACACTGACTTCTGCCCGCGCTTATTTTATTGTTATATTGTTGTGGTCATGCTATGAAAGTTTGATCCACGCTTATTTTATTGTTATACTGTTGTAGTCATGCTATGAAAGTTTGATCCTAATTCCTCCATTTGTCTTCCTTGCAGATCGATCATGGCTGCTCCATTAGAAGTGTGCACCAAAGAGTGCACCAGACTTTACGAAAACTGAGCTCGTCATGGATGATTTGATATTCAAAGCAGATGCTACCTCATCTACAGTAATTCGCCTATTTGCCAGAACCATCTATGCGAGCTGCATGCATGAGTTGAGTTTAGTTGAACTGTGAGACTTGGACAGTAAAAGTTAATAGAGAACGATAAATTGTGAAAGCGAAAGTGGATGAAGAAGAACTGTGAGTTATTCTGAATTAAAGATATACGGCCGTATTCACCATCTGGAGTTATTGGTAGAGTTAGGGTTATATGAAGAGTTATAGCTAAATTCGTATTCACCAACTTCGTTCCGAGTCAAATTAATTACTCAAGTCAAATGGAACTACCCTAGCTGGTAGCTGGGTTGTTTGAGAAGCTCAGGATTAACGCATGCGCATTTGATTAAAAATGGAGACCATGTGCTGTAGTCCTGTAGTGAGAACGAAATGATGAAAGAATTAGAATATTTGGATTTCCTAGACGAAATTGAACGATGTGAAAGATGTTTTATAATTCGAAGGAAAAACTGTTTCAAGGAATTAGACGATGATGATTTTATATGTCGATATCACTTACGAAAAGACATGGTTCATATGTTGTTAGCACGATCATTTGTAACTTTTTAAAAGTTTTTATAAGTCCCATAACTGTTTACTATTTCTACGAGACGTGACTGGAATGCTATTATATTCGTTTTCTACAATGGAAAAAAATTGCAAATTATATAAGAAATAGATGCCACTTTAATATACAGATATACAGGTACTGTATTTTATCAGAGTATTATATTCGAATAAACGGTTACTAATAATTTTTCAAACTTCTTGTTTTTATTTAATCGACACTGCATTAATCCTTTGTTTTCTATCACATCTTTATCTTTTTCTACTTATTCTAACAATAATTCTTTTTCAAAATTGGTGAATGTTTTTGTATATTTATAACTTGCTCCATTTTCCTAATAACTGTCATGTGACCATCTCCAACCAATTGTAACATCCGATAGAAACGAAATCGTCATTAACTCTCGAATCAGTAGCACAAATAGCAAATAACCCTCGAGTTCAATAACTACACAGCTGAAAATGTTGGTGAATACGAATATCGAATAACTCGCCAAACAACTTTGAGTTAATTTTTATTTCGGGTTCGTCAACTCTACCAATAACTCGAGATGGTGAATACGGCCGATAGATTAGTGTTGTATGAGATAATTATCGGATTTTGTATTGAATTTTGTTATAGTGAAACAAGATTATTTTGTCTTGTGTGAATAAATTGGACTATAGGAAATATATCTGTATTCACTCTTTATTAATCTCTATGAACTCGTAAACCCAAAAAACGTGACAATATGATACTCTCTTAATTTATAAATGGCATAATGCAAAACAATCGAAATAAAATCCCCAAAAAATTTTTTTTGTTTTCATTTAAAAACCATGTAAAAGCGAAACCGTGTAAATTGAGTGCTGTGCAAATCGAGGGCTAGGTGTATATCTGAAGAAGATTCTAAACAAATTAGGAAGCTAATTATGTATATTAGCACCTATTTAAGTAAATAAAAATTTATAATAGATATTAAAAATTAGCAATCATTTTTATTTTTCCAATTTTAAAATCCTACTGCGGCTTAAATTCGAAGTAATACGGTATTATGCATTTTTAATGCATAGAATTCTGTTTGGATTTTCATTTATTGTTCAAAGATGTTTAGAAAATGGGAATATGCACTAATGTCCTAAACAGTGAATAATAGTTTAAACAAACACATGTTATAGTTCTGATTGATAGACAGTTCAATATTACCCTCAATATTTTGTTGAAATCTACTTGAGAAAAACTATAACACTGATGTATTTCAGCTGGAAAAAAAAAAATCTTTCATCTAATATGTGTAAATTTGACAATAATTCCTTACAAAACAACATTGTCATTTTTTTAATTAATAATTAAATATTAAAAAAAAATAGTTCATCCAAAACACTCCAAGTATTTTAATAGCCTTTAAATATCCTATTCTGAATGAAATTACATATTATTTCTTCTTTCAAAACATCTGTATGTTGATTGTCTCTCCTCAGAGATAGGTAAAGCTATTACTCTGTAGAGAGAGAATTTTTTAAGATACAAAAGTTTTCTCTGACTAAATTATCTTCTTAAAAGTACTGCAATATCAACTTAGAACAAGGAAATTGTCTCTCTAGTGGGAACAATCAATCTGAAGAGACATTACTCACTGAGTTACTTAGTTTGTTTAAACTCCCCTGAATCTATAATAGAATTTTCACATATATAATAGAAGATATACATGTATTGCATCAAATAGTTTGTCTAAACTCCCCTGAATCTATAATAGAATTTTCACATATATAATAGAAGATATACATGTATTGGCATTTTGTTAATATAGTAGACTCCCGATTATCCAGGGTTGAATTATTCATGGTGCAGATTAACAAGGATAATTCATGACCTAGAAGAGATTGTTAATTATCAATATTAAGAGAGATTCTGAGAGATTTTTATATGAATCAGATAAGTTCATTATTATAGCTTAAATAATTGGTGATAAAAAATTAGAATCAAAATTATAAATATTAAAATAATTCCTTGGTACAAATAAATCAATTTCTTGTTCCTTTTTCAATAAATTATAAAAAAATTTGGATTTAAGTATGTATGCAATTTATTTATTTTTTTAATATTAAATGCCATACATACAACAAGTGTCCATAATTCCAAATTTTGAGTATATTGCAGATTATTCAGGATATTCATTTCTTGACTATCTCAGTTAATTAGAAGTATTCTGTAATTGTGAATTATAAAAAGTCATCCAATGACTATGCAGAATTGTAAGAAATGATCTTTGGATCTCAGATTTATATTTCTTACAATTGCATATGTAGTGATTGCCATTTTATCATCGCCAATTGCAATTAATTTTTCTTTATATATTTTGCTTTTGATTTTCTGTCATTTAACTCATTTTATTAATAATAATTTTGTTGATATTCAGAAATGATGAAATTTTTATTATTATTTTCTGCTCACTTCAATAAAATAATAACATTCAAAAATTGGATTGGAGTTTATTGTATTTGAGGCAAGATGAAATTACTATAAAGCAAATAATAATGATATACAGGGTCCGGCAAAAAGATCTGAGGGTTTTTAATTAAAAATAACGCACTTATTATAATAAAACCATAAAGGTAAATAAAAATAAACCATAAAGGTTCATCCCAGACACCCTGTACGTGTGTACGCACGCACGCATATGGTATCTGGGATGAATGTTTATGATTTCAGATGAGCATTAAAAATCCTAAATTTGCATAGAGAATTAAAATTATTGATACAATGGAAAGGAAAACTCACCAACTTTTGTGGGAATTTTCAAATTATGCACGAAATAGCAAAATTGTTGTCATGAAGTGCCAGAAGTAAAACTGGTATCACCACAAGAACATGCACAGGTGGTTTGATGGTATGCAGATTCAAAATCATTTATAACCATGCAGAAGATCTTCTGCCATGTTTTCAAGAAGGATGTCTTAGCTTATAATCAAGGAATGGTGTGACAGATTCTTAGCAACTGGCAGCATGCAAAAATAACATGGGGACAGCAATCATCCTATCACTGCAGAGAAGGTTGAAGAAGTGTGATGGAGTTTGAAAGGAGCCCATGGAAATCCATCAAAGCAACCCCCAATGAGTTGAATATGCTAAAGTTCTACTGTTCATGAAGTTGTACACTGCAAGCTCCAGCTCAATTCATACAAAGTGCAACTGATGCAGAAAATTCGGCCCAGCAATTTACTGAAACATGCAAATAACCACTGACATGATTGTACAGATTGATGCCACATTTCGTGTGTGAATTAATTGACACAATATGCTTATAAGAATTCTGAGAATCTGCACATTGTGTTTGAACTTGTCCAAGACAGTCTAAAAGTCTGTGTGTGGTAAGACCTATTGTAGTATTCTATCACTGGGCAGTTTTTCATTACCAAGGCTATAATAATACGGTGCACCTATCTGGACATGGATACCTTTCTACAGAGTAAACATTTGCAATCAACAATTATTTTACAGGAAGATGGTGCATTTCATCACTGGAGCCATAATGTCCATGCTGCCCTGGATCAGAAGTTTCCAGATCATTGGATTGGACATAGAAGGCCAATTCCCTGGCTGACAAGATCATCTGACATAACTCTCTTAAATTTATTTCTATGGGGATATATCAAGGACTGAGTTTACACGAACCACTAACATCAAAGAACTGAAAAATTGCATACATGTTGTCATTTCCTCCATAATCCAATATGCTTTTATGCATATGGCAAGAAATTAATTACTGATTGGAAATCCTTCAAATTACCAGAGGCCCACATGAAAGTTTATTGATTTTTTGCAATAAACTTTATGAGTTTTTCTTTCCATTACATTAGTCATTTTTACTTTCTATAATTTAGAATTTTTTTGTACATCTGAAATCAAAGGTTCATCCCAGCCATCTTGCCTGTAGGGGATGAGTGATGACAAAAAGTTACAACTTTTGAAACTTATAACAGAAGTCTGAGTAAAAACATATAATCAAAAGTCAATTCTGAATGGTTTCTGAGCTATAAATGACTTACTTGTAAAAGAAAGCTACAGAGAAGTAAAACTGTATTTGACAGTGTTTATTTTCATAAATTAATAATATATCTATAATAAGCATTCAAAAATATCACCTTCTGCCTTAATACACAAGGCAACTCATCTATTAATTGCATGAATAGCTTGTTTCAATTTCCATCTTTTTCTTGTAGACCAGTGTTATCATTCACCCCTAATACAGGTAAGCCTTGATTAGTGCGAGTTCAAATAATGCGATTTCAATTAGTGCAACTTATAAAATTGATACTGTTTTTCAGTTAGTGTGAGTTGTAAGCATAGACCAGTCTTACTAACAAAGCTCTGCCTTCTTTTATGATGTCAATTAACAAATTACCGTTAATTTTCAGTTGGTAAAACCGGACGAGGAGCAGTCCAAGAACAGTCACTTGGCTTTGAAGGGGTGAAACATCAGAAAGATGGGCTTTTTGCCATTAACTGTTTAACATTACTGTACTATTATTTAGCTTTGCTATCGTATACATACAGTATAGTACAGAATTTTCTCTTTTAAAAAGTATCGAAATGGATAAAAGGAAGAACACTTTTGATGATAAAACAGGAAACGAAAAAAAGAGAAGTGATTACGCTACAGCAAAAAATGGATGTGATTGAGCGACATAAAAGCATTCTTTGTTAAATTTTTTTAAATAAGGATATCTTTACAAATTTATTTGCCTATTATATTGCTGTACTACCGATATTATTTATTTTCTTTTGTTTATTATCTGATTTCTTTATTTAAAATAAAACTTGTGAAAAAAATTTGTTTTTGTTATCTTTTGGTGTCGTATTCTGCTAATAAACAAATAGAAAACTTGTTAAAAATTTCTCATTGGTTCATTAACTTCGCTTATTAATGCTATCTGGAACTAATTTACTGATTCAATAAAGTTGCAATGCTTAATTGCAAATCGGCCTATTCACTCAATTCTCGACCCAGAATTGGCGGCCAGGCGGCGCTCAACTTCCGCTTTCGATTCGCTATTTTAGTTTTGATTTGGCGGTTGGTTTGATGATGATATGAGACGCAATTCCTGGTAAGTTATTAATTTAGATGATGAACAATGATGTAAAATATGAAAATAAATATTTCTTAAACAGTTGGTGTTAAGTTAGTATTGTGGTTATTCATTGTGAGGTTAGCTAATGGCCGAAATCTCACACAGCAAGAACCAATTACCATATTTTACATATAGTTAATACTTCGAATAGTGTGAGAAATTCGTGGAACCAATTATTTGCATTAATCGAGGCCTACCTGTAATCTAAACAGTTTAGGTCAGGAGAGCAAGATAGCCAAACCTTACCAAATACAGATCTACTTCTTCTTTATAGTCTTCTTTTGCAATTAAATCAGTTATAGCACCAAAACTATTCAGAGTTGGACTTATGTATATGGTTTTTTTTTACTCACAAAGGGAGTGCCAAACATGGTCTCCTCCAATTTTGCTGATTTTTATATATGTAATATAGTACTACCTTCCCACAAACCCATGATAAAGTAATACGATGCAACTCAAGCATTCCTGAAAAAAAGAGTTTAAAGTTTTCCATATTGTTTATATACTGATTGATATTAACATTTTAATAAGTGTTGCTGTAGCGCAATGGGTTCGCCATTTGATTAACGTAAAGTGTTATGGGAAAGTTGCGGGTTTGAGTCTTATCTTTTTAAGAATTTTCTTTTATCAAAACTGAAATGGATTATTGAACAATATATTTTTAATGAAAAATTACTATTTTGAGATTATTTAATTTCTTTGTTATGCCTTTTAAAATTTCTATCACAAATAATTATTAATTACATAAATATTAATTACAATTTTCAAAAAATTAAAAAGTAAAAAAGTTATGGCAAAATATTGAATATTAAGCATCGTATTTCATATTTCCTTGGAGCATATGGGGAATTTTTTTTTTTTAATTTGAGGAGCATTAAAGGTTAACATATGAATAATGGAAATAGGCAAAATAGGGCAGTGAATAAAAAAATACACATAGCATTTTTGTTTTATTTTATAGCATGTATTATTACTGTTGTATTACATTAATTATAGACATTTTTTATTGATATCGATTTGTGTTCATAAATCATTCATGAAAATCAAAAATATTCAAGTAAATTGATTTGTCTGTTGTATTACATTAATTATAGACATTTTTATTGCTAATATCGATTTGTATAGTATTACATTAATTATAGACATTTTTTATTGCTAATATTGATTTGTATATTACATTAATTATAGACATTTTTTATTGCTAATATCGATTTGTATTACATATATTATTACTATTATATTACATTAATTATAGACATTTTTATTGCTAATATCGATTTGTATTCAACATTAATTCTTTTTTTTATTTTGTAACATGTATTATTACTATTGTATTACATTAATTACAGACATTTTTATTGCATATTACATTAATTATAGACATTTTTTTATTGCTAATATCGATTTGTATTCACAAATATTCATAAACAGTTTTTATTGCTAATATCAATTTGTATTCATAAATCATTCATGAAAAATCAAAAATATTCAAGTAAATAATTTATTTATGATGAGGAAGGTTCTTCTCATTCTCTTTGTTTTTTCATTAAGAAGTCATTCGATATTGTTTACCTTTTCCTTTTTAGTTCAGCAAGAAATTGTTGATAGCAAGACATTGCATCCATGACACTTTGTCTTACCTTTGAACTTCTATCAAAATTTGGATCATTTTGTATAAACTGATCCAATACTTCTATTAAAATTTGGATCATTTTGTATAACTGATCCATAATTTCTGTAATAGTGCTAAACTTTAACTGTAAATAACGTTGATGAACGATCATAAATATGAAGTTTTGATAAAATATCAATGAAAGAAAAACGTTCTAACTTCAAGGAACTATAGTTCAAAGTGGAAGCATTCCAGTTAAAACTAAAATGGGATAATTGTTATTTTTATTACTGTAAAATAATATTGATGATGAATGATCATAAATATGAACTGTGTCCACAGCAGACTTTCATATATACTGCACTGCACTGATATCAAACGTACCACAAGACAGCATAGGAGTATCAAAGCAACAAATTCATGTGATTTCAGATTTATGTGAGTAAAACGGTTTGAAAAACTGTGCCAAAATGAATCAATAAAAAATATAATTTGAAAAAACTGCATTATAGCGAAACAACGTTAAATGGTGTAGCGTTAAGTGGAATCTTACCGTATCTTGCTTTACAATGCTTTTGCTAACATGGCACTTTTCAATTATATTCTATGTTTTTATTTTATAACTCAAAATGAAAATTAACTGCAAAATAATATTTAAAATAGGTATACAGAACATAAATTAACATATATACTAGCCAGGCCCAGAGCCATCGTGAAAAACTGAAGATATGAGACCTGGTATCAAACCTGGAATCTTCAAGGTGATATCTGAAAACTTTAAAATTTACAGCCATCTGACCAAGTTTTTTAGGCTTAGCATTATTGTGCACTTAATGAATAATAATGTAAATATGTTTTTAGGCTTTTATATGCATTAGCAAATGAAAAAAGGTTGTGATTCACTTTACAGCAAAATTTTCTTTATAGTGCCTTTATGATGAATTTGACTTAATGCAACAATGATCTTAGATTTAGGTTAGATTAATTAAGTTGCTCACATATTGGATATACTGTACCTGGCAGCAATCACTTTTACAGCCCATCACAGGCTGATCAATTCCCTTAATGGAATCAATCTGAGGATTGAATGCTAGGGTTCAATGGACTGGGCTTGTATCCTTCTTGAAAAACTAGAAGTGTGGAACATACTGAATTGAATCTCGATCCTCCAAAGTAGGTAAGCAAATCTTTTACCATGCAGTCATCTGTCACACAACGATCTTAGGTATCATCAATAATGCAATAATAATATATTATACTGCACTATCTTCATATTTATAAAAATTAGTTGATAAATACAAAAATTCAGTTAAATTTATCAAGTGACATAATTCAAGAACATACTGCATCTTTCAAAGATCTTTTTGACAAGTAGGGCATTAAAATTATTAAAAAATTCATATCAATTGAATTAACAAATACAGTTTGTCCCCAGCTTATAATGAAGTAATGTTTTGATAAGACCATCATACTGTAAATCAAAAATATCTTAAGTTGAAAATGATCCATAATGGTAATAATTTTAGTAGTAATAATAGACACTGGAATATTGAATCTTTTAAGATGATAAAATCATCCAGAATTGAACTCAGATCCCCAAAGTGGTATTAATAATTTACCAGAATGCAGTATTTATTATTGTAATAAATCTTTGATTTAAAACATCACATCTAATTATGATCAAAATTTTTTGAGAAAAATATTTTCTTTTGGAATACTAGTATCTATTTTCACATATTAAAAATATTGAAATACTGGTATTAAGATTTTGATCAGTATTGTGAACCTAGTTATGCCCAATAGACTGGATTCACTGATTACCTTTAATTGAAGTTTTTATGCAGGGGGAAGAATATTAAATCATCATCATGCATACAGCCTGTAAATAAAATACAAATCATATTCTGGTGATCTTCGAGCAACAAATCATCAAATCAGAATCTTTTGTTATTACACATGTTCTACATTACCTATGGATAGCTTTTTCTATAAAGAATGGGGATAGTTTCCAAAAAAAAGTATCACAGATCAAGTATGCAATTACAAAACATGGAGATAATGCTTCTGTAGAAGACAAACTATTAAAATTGGATTTGGCATCAATGCAAGCTCTCTTGGAAAATTTGGGTTACAATTTAAATTTTTATTTTCTTCCATAGAAAAGTTAAAGACTTCAGAAAGCATAGTGCCCAAGTGGGAATAATCCACCTATACCAACATAACATCTTAGAGATTCCTCATCTGCTGAGAGTCAGCAGGCACCATTCAACACCTGATCTCTTGACAAGCATCTTTCAAGACTTCTTATGCTTCACTTATCATCTTATTTGGCACATCAGCTCACAGCATAAGATTTGAGTACAATTTGAATCACCTCTTGGGTCATGTGGATAAGACAGTAAGTGAATTCTGTCTTACAACAAAAGAGGGGATGAGAATTAAATGTACATTACAAATAAACTAAACAAGTTTTAACTTCAATTTTTTTGACATTATTTCAAACTTTAAAAAAATATACATAAGCACAATATACACAAAATATATATATATATATACACAATACCTTTATTATTATATACATCCAAATAGTTTGGTGCTGAAAATATTGTTATGAGAGACGGAAAACCAGTCGACTGACTTTTTCTGTACATACGATACCTAAGAAATAAAACATTTCAATAAATAAATATGTATATATGATATGACATGATACATATTAAGAATTATTAAAATATTCAAACAAAAAATTTCAAACTCTAAAATATATTGAAAATATCTCTCATTTTGAAAAATACTGTACTGAGTAATATAAATAGCATTTGTTAATAAAAATATTAAGAATTAAACAAAATTAAATACTAAAAAGATTTAGTCATTTAAATCAAATCCAATAACTTCATTTTCCCCACATTAAACCATTAAGCAGAATTTAATAATCACTATAAATCAGTCTAATATTAATGATTTTAATTAATTAATTTATATACAATATCTAAGAATATAATATATCAGTTGTGTTAATGATCCAGTAGTAGATTGTTGACATAATCTTAAATATTTCTGTTTTAATCCTGGACAAGATAAATGAAATTTATTAGATTGATGCATAATTTCGTAGCGTTCTGATTTGGCCTAGCAACACTGCATTGCTGTTCATTTGTTTACCGTTTTTACACCCATCTGAGTTAGTAATCTGTGGGTTAGCACCTGCTCTCCATATGTGCTGTGGTCTAGAGTAATCTTAAGTGTACACGTGTCGTTTTTTGTGTGCGGCAAATAACCAGCAAGAAAAAGGTAATTTCCCAAATTTATGTGATATCCTAAAATATTTCACCTCCAAATGATCTTGTGTGATTAGAAAATGAATCAGATCATGATTGCATGTAAAACCTAAGTCAAATAAGGTGTCCAGGGCCTTCAGAATGAGCCACGCTGTTAAGCCTAACACCAATTCCTGTTCATGCCACATCTGCTGAAATGAAAAATGGCCTGTTCGGGCAAAGTGGATGCCCTGTTTATCAGTTGTTGGTTGTTAAGTGTTTTGATTTTTTCTTTACAGATAGGCCTAATGGTAAATAAATACAAATCTAAGAATTTGCACGGCAAATGGTCTGAGGCCAGCCTTGCTGCTGCAATGGCTGTTGTTAAAAAAGGGGAAATAACCATCTGCAAAGCTTCATCATCATACGGCATACCATTTGGCATACCCCACCGCCATTTAAAGACTGGTTCTTCTGCAAAGCAACTTGGTCGTTTTAGGACAGTCTTCCCCAGA
>AYEL01090804.1:0-10764 GCA_000484575.1 Olivierus martensii
AAAACTTCTTCTGCCATATCTTTTTGAAAGTCTTTGCCTGTTTTTTGAGGATTAGTTTTACTATTACTTAATAATAATTTCAGTTATTGGGGTTATTTTTGCCACATTTTCCCTTCTGTTTTGGAGAAAAAGTTTGTTTCACCCCAAGCTTGAATTATTATTAACACTTGATTTTCCAATCTCAACCGCTTCAGCAATATCTCTTACACTCATAGATGTTTTTTTTTTTTTTTTTTTTTAGAAGTCGATTTTTTTACACGTGACACCAACGGCCAACTGATTGCCAACTGCTGATATAGCATGTTGCGGCCCGCTTAATGTAGCAAACAAGTGCATGCAGCCCAGGGGGAAAAAAGGTTGAGAACCACTGATCTTATTTGTTAAGTTCCTGATAAATTAATATTTTTATATAAATTGAAATATGAACATTCATACATATACATATTTTAATAACAATGAGAATTGATAAGCATATCATGCAGTTGGCTTGATGTAATCAAACATATAATCTTAAATAATTTGAAAATTTTTTCTGTTTTAATTGATTCATTTCTTATCATCCTAAAAATTATTTTCCTTCCAAAAATTTCTTGTCTAGCATAAATATATATAGTTCATAAATGATTATATATGATTGAATAGCAATTAAAATTTTAAAACAATATGAATATAATTCAAATTGTATAAAATTGTAAATTAATGCAATTAATAATGAATTTGTAACTTAGTAAAGAAAAATTAAATAAGGAACATTGAGACTAAAGATTGTGTTGCATATTTTGACATCTAACCTTTAACATCACTACAATTGATAACATTATTTGAATATGCCCTTTCTCTTTAAAATAAAAATAATTTTCTTGGTTCTATTGTGCATTGCATTTATTCTATTTTTTCTACTGAATTTAAGATAATTTAACCCAAAGTACTCTTCAAATTAATTTTTACTAAATGTAATTGGTTTTTTAAGTATTCTGTTCTTTATTTGTATGTTCCAATTACTAATCAGTTTTTTCAAATTTGTGATAATTTTTTTACAAATTCACCTAATAAAAATTTTTCAGAACTGGAAGCAAACTTGGAATTTCACCATTAATGCTGGCTGCAATGAATGGGCACACAGCTGCTGTAAAGTTACTTTTGGATATGGGCAGTGATATTAATGCTCAAATAGAAACTAACCGAAATACTGCTCTTACCTTAGCCTGTTTTCAAGGAAGGCATGAAGTTGTCAGTCTTTTATTAGATCGTAAAGCAAATGTTGAGCATAGAGCTAAAGTAAGTAATTTACTTAGGAAATATTTGATCTAATTTTAATATCTATCATCAAAACATTATCATTAAATATTAGTATATATAAATTTATATAATTGCAATATTAAAATAATTTAAATTTTGCTAATAGACTGGTTTAACACCACTTATGGAAGCTGCTTCAGGTGGTTATGTAGAAGTTGGTAGAGTATTACTGGATAAAGGTGCAGATGTTAACGCTCCTCCTGTGCCTTCCTCTCGAGATACTGCTTTAACAATTGCAGCAGATAAGGGACATTATAGATTTGTGGAATTATTACTTTCTAGGCAAGTTATTTAATATTTATAAAATATAATCTTTCTTTAATTATTTAAAGAACAATAAAGATTGATCCCTGTTTTCCAGCATTAATATGTTAATGATTTAAATTTTTAGAAATATTTTATATAAATTTTACAGACTTTCAAAATTTGCACAGTTAAAGTTTAAAAGATCTTTAAAAATTATTAATGTTTATGTTGGCATAAATATTTAACAACAAAAATAATATTAAAATGTCTACTAGTAGAAATTTAAATTCCAGCTTTTATATCATTAAAGTGTTAATGAATCCTGATACCAACATGGAAACAATTATAAAAACTTCCATTCATACAAACTGAAATGTTGTCATTTATTATTTGGAGAATCTAATCAATTTCAAGCCCTATATTAACTATGCATTTAGAGAAATCTGGAGTCCAGCCATCAATCCCATCCTTCAAGATGACTATATACTAAAATGTTTCACTTACCACTTTGAAGGATCCAGATTTAATTCTGAGTTTCATATCTCCACAATACCACATTTTTCAGGTGAAATCAAAGACCAACCTGTTTAACCTATTTTCACCCTTACATTTAAAAAATTAATAAGTCTTATCAGGGACATAGGTGTCTATGTTGAGCATTGGAATGCCCTGCCACTTAGTAACTGCTGATTAGATACCACTGTTAAGTTATAAAGGGATCTCTGTAACAGCATCACTGTTTACTAGTCTTTGGTTAGAAAGCAATATAAAAATTGGGAAGGCAGGCAGAAAATGCCTCAAAAGTTGATACTTGCCATTGTTTAGCAATTTTATAAAGTATTCTTTGAAAGAAAACATTAACTACAATAATTAAAAAACAAATGATGATGATATTTCATGTTTTATAAAAAACAAAGAAAACATAATATAAATGAATTTGAATTCAATGAAAATGTCATTTCTAACGTTTATATAAAACTAAACATCATTATCAACTGAATCATCACCAGATAGCATTAGCTTACAACCTAGAAAATCTATTCTCAATTCTAGCTACTCATTAGATTTCTTTCTGATTGAATTTGGCTTTGAGCCTGTGAATTCCATCAATTATTTATGACCAATCCCATCACAAAATTGATAAGATTAGCTGAGGAATATACTTTCTGTTTCAATTCTAAGCACCTGGAATCAAATCTATTTCCTATTCGAAATATATACAAGGTGTAACTAATCCCATAGATTACATTTTTTTCAAAAGTAAGATATTCTATAAAGTTCAGAATAAAATTTGTATAATAAAAGTGTCTCTAATGAATTGGATGGTGTCATCATCATATTCTAGAACAAATCATAAGTACAACCTCCTACTAAGACCCTATCTCTTTGTTCATCATTTTTAACTTTAATACTCAAACTTTCCTTGATTTTTTTTTTTTTTTTTTTTTATGTCTTGCCATTCACAAATGAAGAAGCTGATGGTGTTGATTCAGTGTCATCAGAATTACAAATCTGCTAAGCATCTTTATTCTGAAAAGTATCTGGAGTGCATCCATCACTCTCATAATTTTCTTCTGATATATTGTGCTTTTTGTTGGTTTTTTTCTTATCTTTTTAAATCAGGAAGTAAAGAATGGTTAAAGCTTTTAATAAAAATATAATTTTTGATACAAATTATATTTGCTCTTAAAATCAAGGTCTCTGATATAGAGGCTCTCATAAACTGAGATTGATAGTATTTACCTAGCCATTACATTATTCTGATTTTCAGTTATTGCTGTTAACATTGTCAGTTAAATATGGTTGTTTATACACAGATATACTTCACTATTTAGTTTTATATAATTATAATAACATTTTCATTTTGTTCAAGCTTGCTTTTTCTTAAACAAAAGCTTTATTATTGAAAGTTCATATAAGTTGAAAAACTGAAAATAAAAATTGCAATTATTAATACATGTTGGTCCTCCACTTACAGCCATGATATAATTAATAAGTTTTGATTGTTGTTCAGTCACAGAACTTACTTAATGCAATTTACATGTATACAATTCCATAGTATGCTAGCACCTATTTTGTATCTGATTCTTTTAAGTTTAAGTTTGTTAAGTTCACTATGATATTCTATTGTGCCATAACAAATATTGGTAATGGGAAATTGATGAATATAAGGTATTTCTGATTTATGACTTAATTGATTGAACTAAACCCTGTACTACCTTAAATCAAGAACTACTTTTATTATAAATAATTGCACTGTCTTTTTTTTTTTTACTGTTAAATTTATATATTAAATTTCCTTCATAACTATGATGATTTCAATTTATAGATATGACAATTTATATTTAAATTTACAACAAAAATAAAAGAACTTTCTTTTAAGAGAATTTTTTTGTAAAAGAAATTATTTAATTTTATTGATTTTTGTGTAATTTACTAAAATTTGTATTTTAATTTAAATAAATTTATTTATGTTAATTCGAATTTTTCAGGAATGCCGCAGTTGATGTGAAAAATAAGAAAGGAAACTCTCCTTTGTGGCTGGCTGCTAATGGTAAATTTAAAATATTAAATAAATATAAAATTATTAAATTAGTTTTATTAAAGATATAATTTTTGATTTTTGCCAATTTATTTCAGGTGGACATTTAGATGTTGTACAGTTATTAGTAAATGAAAGAGCTGATATAGATAGTCAAGATAATCGGAAAGTATCGTGCTTAATGGCTGCTTTTCGAAAAGGTCATGTAAAAGTTGTGAAATGGATGGTAAAACATGTTACACAGTTTCCTTCGGATCAAGAAATGACTCGATATATTGCTACTATTAATGATAAGGTAATAAATTTTTTAAGTACTGGTCAACCTTGGTTTATGAGACTCTGATATAAGAGAGCCAGATTTTACAGGCAAATATAATTTATACCAAAAATTTGATTTAAGAATCTTTATCCTGATCTTATGAGAAATTTATGGCAAGCAAAAGTTTCAAACTCAAGTAAGGCATTCCTTGATAAAATTAATTCAAAGCATTATCTGTTTATATTTACAATAGAAACAATACAAATCCTTTAGCAGAGGGAGATGTCTTTAATTAAACTTAAAATTTTCAATAGAACCATAAAAAAATGTTTTGGCTGTCAAACAACCATCATCATTAAGTCATTCTCCAATTTAAATTTATTCTTTACATCAAAAACATTCTATGCCTTAAAGAATATGGGATTTAAAAAATTAAGAACAAATTTAAAAACAAAGGTCACACAACAAATGTACACAACAAAGTACAGCTCCGGCCAAAATGTTTGTCACCTCACCGGATACGTTCGGCTTCCTTACAATACTCGGCTTCAACATGCATTAGTTTCCTCGGTAACGTAGGCACTAATGTGCTGGATGAATCAAATACTACAGAGGCCTTAGAAGTTCTGAAAAAGGAGAAAGATAGCTGACATAACGATAATCTCCCTGAAGATATGTTGTTATCTTGGCTTTGATATCTTCTTCAAACATCAAGGTCTTTCAGTTATGGATAGCTAAAATGGGTCTTTTCTTCTGATGCTGAAGATTATATGTTAAGAAGCAATGATATGCATGGATATTTTTACTTTATTTTTGTATTGTATCTATGTTCTATTGGATAGTTGATACCTGTATTATCTGAGTTTACTATTATAGTTACCTTTAAATAAGATAATTACTATAGAAGAACAGTTCAACCTAGTTTTTGATTATGTTATAAAGAATATTCTAATATTTTATTGTCTTTGTAAATAAATAATTTAATATTAGCATTTAAATTTTTAGTGTTAGGTTCTTAGTGTTTTGCTCCATTTATTTATGAATAAATGGAGCAAAACAAGACTTTATTTGTGAATATATGTAATATAATTTTTTTATTGTTATTATGGATACTTCACTGTTAATTTTTGACCTTTGTTTTTAAATTTATTCTTAAATTTTTAAATCCCATATTCTTTATTGTATAGACAGGTTCTTAGTTTCATAAATAAATGGAGCAAAACAAGACTTAATTTGTGAATATATGTAATATAATTTTTTTATTGTTATTATGGATACTTCACTGTTAATTTTTGACCTTTGTTTTTAAATTTATTCTTAAATTTTTAAATCCCATATTCTTTATTGTATAGAATGCTTCTGATGTAAAGAACAAATTCAAATTGAAGAAAGATTTGTTGATGATGGCTGCTTGACAGCTAAAAATATTTCTTTTGTTTTGTTGAATTTTTTAAAGTTTAATTAAAAATCTTTCCCTCTGCAAAAAGGTTTGTATTGTTTCTATTCCTTTTTAAAGTGAAGTAATAGATAAAGGGTGGAAATGCTAGCAGAGATATTACATAAGTGTTTTTCATAAAAAAATTCCAAAATTTTTAAATATTTTTTATATTAAGAATTTGAGATGTTTTCTGTCATATTTCAACATAAAACACTATTAGTCAGATTCATAATGTGAAATAGTTTTGGCATTTTGTCCATAGAACCAGAATAGAATCTGAGTTTCATCTTCAAAATTTATACAAGCAATTCTGAATCAGCTAACTATCTTTCACAATCTAATTCATTTATTCAGTGTCAACCAGATGGCTGCATACCTTACAACATAGTGCTATCTTACAACCTGAAGTTTCAGATTCAATTCCAGATACATTAGCCATATTTTTTCAGGCCAGATCTCAGATTACTGAACTAAACCCTTTATCTAACATACCACCTTACTATGAATGTGAATGACCCATAGTTGGTATTGATGTGCTTTGTCGATTTTCAGGGATATAGGTGCCCTGTAGAATGGTTAATTTTTGTTAAGCCACCTTATCACATGTGGGATATACTGTACCATATCGGACAGCAGCCACTTTTAGAGCTCATCACGGCTTAACCAGCATCCATGATTGGGTCAGCTGGAAGATTAAAGGATGAGGTTCAATATTAGATTTTCAGGCCTGAATCCCTTTTGAAAATCTGATATTGTAACCTGGATTTGAACCTAGCTTCCAACGTAGTAAGCTAATACTTTACCATGAGGCCATCCAACTGACAACAGTAGAATGGAAAGAAGCATAAAAAAAGAAAAGAGCATACAAGTGTTTTTAAAAAATGTATATACCCTTTTAATAATTGTAAATAGATATTTCTTATTAAACATTCTAAGTTTTTACAAATTAAAGATTATCTTCTTTAATTTGTAAAAATTAAAAAAACTTAATAAAATAAATTCTACATTTGTCTATGTAGAATTTTTTTAAGTTATGACAGATATTTGAATTGATGGCCATTCTGATCCAAACACTCCTGATAATGCTGTCCAGTAGAATTATAGACACCACAAATAATTTCATTTGATATTCAGAGAACATTCTTTTTTCAATGGTTACTTTCAATTCATTGATTTTTGCCAGTTTTATGCCATAAACATCATCTCTGATGGCTCCCCATAAAAAAGTCAAGTGACATGAGATCTGAACATGAGGGTATTCAATACTATCTTTTTTCCCAATTCTTTTCCCAATTCCCAATTTCCATCTGTTCAGTAGATTTTCTGAACAGAATTTTCCAGTCAGGATGAAATAAACTTTCCAATGGACATGCTTCAAAATGCAATAAACTCTCTATTTTGAAATTCCTATCTCATGATCCACTTCCCAAACAGATTTTTCTTAGAGATTAGCTGTAACTTTCCAGTAGCTCATTTTCTCTTATAGAGATTGTGGTCATCTGCATTCTTCCATAATGCTATTTCTGGACATCTTGAACAGTTCCATCTGTTTAAGACTTTTCTCTGATTTGAGTACATTTTACAAGCATTTTCCAAGTATGCTTTAATCTTATAAACTGGGGTTGGCTTGTATTATATTTATCATTAATATTTTAGTTAATTCATTTAACTTGTTACTTTTTATTGTGAATCTTTAAAGAATATTAAAAAATTATTCATAAATTAGAACACAGTCAAAATTAACATCACATTCTTATCTTGTCAATATAACCCAAATACAAACCATATATATATATATAGTTTCTAGAAAAATTGAATTTTAAAGCAATACAGGTAGAAGATGTTCCCAAATGAAATGTAGAAGTATATTATTCTAAACAGATATTTTTTGAAATCTAATATTTCTGCTATTTACTATGTTTATGAGCAGTTTTACAATTAGTTTAGGATATTGTTGAGAACATTCTAAACAGATATTTTTTGAAATATCTGTTTGAAATGTCTGATATTTTTTGAAATATCTAATATTTCTGCTATTTACTATGTTTATGAGCAGTTTTACAATTAGTTTAGGATATATTTGTTAAGAAGAATATTCTAAGATTACTATCTACACTTGAAACAATTAAAGATAGTCAGAAGCTCTTTTGGCAGAAAAATATACATTTAATTTAACACAATATGCAAATAAAACATAACTTAAAAGTTGTTTCAACTGTACTCACAGCTATTATCAGCTTATAGAATTAAAGAATATAACATCATATTTTAAAGAATTTAAATTCAAAAAATCTTAAAATTTTAAGGAATTCTGTTTGAATAAGTTTTCATAACTGAAATTTAATAAGATAAACATACAAAAATATTATTTTACATAAATAAATTAACACAATTTATGCTAGTTTATATAAAACATATACTGTCTAAACAAACTAGCTTTAATTTCAAATAAGACTAATAACATAGTTTGTACTCTAATGCAAGTTTTGCCTTCTAGTATCAAAAATTTGACTTTTGTTTTTTTATTTACTATTAAAACTTACATAATTGTGAAATGCTTGAAATCTTTATGAAATTTCATTTAAATATGTATTTAATGAATAATAATAATTTTTTTTTACTCAGAATGCACTAAATTCTATATGATGATGATAATTTACAATAATAAAATTTTTAAAAAATTGTGAATATTATGGGAATTCTTCATTTTTTGTTGTTATACTATAAAATAATCATTATATTGCTTTTTTCAATAATTTATAGATTTATGAAATGTAATAATATAATGTAATATTATGTAATATAAGATCTATTTTTGTTTATTATATGAAATAAAACTTCTAGATTTTTCCCGAATTAAACCAAGATTTTTATTTCAACCAAAAAGTAATCATACTGGCTTATGTGAAATAACAAACTGATCAAATTACATTACAAAACACATGTTTAAAGCATTAACCTAAATTTGACCCTGCTGCACTTGGCCAGGTAGCAATGTGTTAAAAATTATAGTTTTTACAGGTAGTCCTTGGCTTATGACAGGATTCAGTTCAAACTCTGAGGTCATAATTCTATACAGTCATAAGTCAAATATTATATATATTTATTGATTGTCCTCTATCAATATTTATTACGGCTTAATACAGCATTGTAAGAAACTTGAAAAAACAAAGATAAAGGAACCAGATACAAAATGGATGCTGCCAGTACATCAAACCATTGCCCATGAACATATATTCATGTAAATTATTTTCTATGTATATCTCATAGGAATTATTGATTATATCATGGTCATAAGTATAAGTGATTTAAGAATCAAGGCTAAACCTGTATTGCAAATTAAATACTTTAAGAAACATATTTGATATAAGCAATTTCAGATTTAAAATTTTCTTATATTATTCTAATTGATTCATATTCAAATAACTTTTATTTATAATAATAATTTTTTGTAAATAAAAATCATAGTCTACATCTACAAGCAAATATATTTATTATTTGTTGTTAATACATATACAGTAATATTAATAGCTTTCTATGATCTCTTAAGCCACTACTATGGAATGATGTAATGGAAATAGGCTATAGTGGTTGAAGAGGGCCATAGAAAGCCAAAAATGTCACTACATATGTTTTAATAGTGTCTAATAAATACTGTCAGCTGGTAGATATATTTATTTCCCTATAAATTTTTTTATTATTTGAAACAAAGGAGGACTAGATTATAAATGATAAATTTTTTTATTTTAAAGGAATTGTTAAAAAAATGTCATCAATGTATGGAAATAATTCGAGCAGCCAAAGAAAGACAAGCAGCTGAGGCAAATAAATATGCAACCATTTTGTTAGAAGAATTAGATTTAGAACGTTCTCGGGAAGAAACTCGACGAGCTGCTGCTGCTCGGAGAAGAGAACGCAAAAGGCGAAAGAAGAAAGAGAAACAAGAACAAGTAAATGGCTATATAAGTATTTGAATTTAAAACAGAATTTGCTATTTTTTGGTAAATGATAGATTGAGACAATTGGACAATCAAAATAAAGAAATTAATAAACATTTAAACAAAGAATAATAATTTTTTTTTTAAGAAATAAAATGCTGTTAATCTCAAATGTGTCAAGTATTAAAATTTTATGCAAATATAAATTACATGTTAAAAGACAAATTTAATTTAAAAAAAGTTTTTTAACCTTAGCATAATACAGGTTTCTCCCACTTTATGAAAGTTTAGTATTTCCAGACACAAAAATAATCTACCAAATATACCAAATAATACAAAAAAAAAACTAAAATAAAATTTAAAATTTAATAAAAACAGTTATTATATGATAAATACACAGCCTTATATAAAATAGAAATAATATATATACACAGCAGTTTCACCAATTGCACCATTATGTTTTCAGTTAAACTGCTATATTACACATGGCATATACTGTATCTGACAGCAACTTCTTTTAGAAACCATCACAGGCTAATCAGTATCCTTCAGCCTTCCAGTTAATCCAACAGGTTAACTGGAAGGCTGAAGGATGGGATTCAACAGTCTGAAATTGGACCCTTACTGAAAAAAAAACTGGAGCTATGAGATCTGGAATTAAGCCAATCCTCCAGAATAGAAAGATACTGCATTATTATGCAGTCATCTAATCAATTTCTTTTTTCATAAAAGTAAAAATCCTCTTCAGATTTCTTTTGGTTATCGAAAACAGGTAAAAATTTAGGTTTTTTGGTAAAAGCAAAATCACATAAAACAAACTTTTATAAAGCAGGAAAACCTGTAATATGTTAATAGCCATAGTCATTTTTATGACTTTATTTTAGCAGAGATATAAAACAGTAAAAAATTATTTAGCCAAAATTAGTGAATATATAATACAATATTTGATAATTTATTTTATATTAATAATTTTATTAAGAAATAATAAAATTTGATATTTTTAAATTAATGCAAACATTAGTTTGTTATTCACAAGTATATA